>CM039448.1:3631553-3655094 GCA_022388445.1 Zophobas atratus
TTTTCGTCCTTCGTCCTCTCTGTCCTTCGTCCTTTCGTCCTTCGTCCTTTTCGTCCTTCGTCCTTTTCGTCTCTCGTCCTTTTCGTCCTTCGCCCTCTTCGTCCTTCGTCCTTTTCGTCCTTGGTGCTTTTCGTCCTTCGTCAATTTCGTCCTTCGTTCTATTCGTCCTTCGTCCTTTTGGTCCATCGCCCTTTTCGTCCTTTTCGTCCTTCGTTCTTTTCGTCTTTTGTCCTTTCCGTCCCTCGTCCTTTTCGTCCTTCGCCCTCTTCGTCCTTTTCTTCCTTCGTCCTTTTCCTCCTTTTCGTCTTTCGTACTTTTCGTCTTTCGTTTTTTTCGTCCATCGCCCTTTTCGTCCTTTTCGTCCTTCGTCCTTCGTCCTTTTCGTCCTTCGTTCTTTTCTTCCTTTGTCCTTTTCGTCTTTCGTCTTTTTCGTCCATCGCCCTTTTCGTTCTTTTCGACCTTCGTCCTTTTCGTCCTTCGTACTTTTCGTCCTTCGTCAATTTCATCCTTCGTCGTATTCGTCCTTCGTCTTTTTCGTCCTTCGTCCTTTTCGTCCTTCGTCAATTTCGTCCTATTCGTGTTTCGTCCTCTTCGTGTTTCGTCCTATTCGTCCTTCGTCCTTTTGATCCATCGCCCTTTTCGTCAATTTCGTCCTTCGTCCTTTTCGTCCTTCGTCCTTTTCGTCCTTCGTCCTTTTCGTCCTTCGTCCTTTTCGTCCTTCGTCCTTTTCGTCCTTCGTCCTTTTCGACCTTCGTCCTTTTCGTCCTTGTAGGATATCTAGTTTATTGGGGATTTTAGGAGTATCTAGGATTTCTAGAATCTCTAAAATCTGTAAATATAATTTCAAAAATTGCAGGGTTTTTGATCGTAGGAAGAATCGTCAGAATTTCAGGATCTTCAAGCTTTTCAAAGTCTTCAGAATTGTCGAGTCTTTGGCATCCCCGGAATTCTAGAATCTATAAAATCTGTGAAATCTTAAAAAAAACGGGAATTTTGAAAATCTTTGAATCGATGGAAGAATCTTCAGAATTTTAAGATTTTCAGGCTCTTGAAACTCTTCAAAATGATGAAACCTCTGGAATATTTGGCGTCCTGGAATTTATTGAATTTCTGCAATATTTATGATTGCTCGGACCCTTGAAACCTATTGCATATCTAAGATTTCAGGAATATCTAGGATTTCTAGCATCTCTAAAATTTGCAAAATTTCGAAAATAACAGGGATTTTGGAAATTTTTGTATCGTTGGAATTATTTTCAGAAATTTCAAGATCTTAAGGTCTTTAGAATGATGAGACCTCTGGAATTTTTTGCACCGTCCTTCATCCTTTTCATTCTTCGTCCTTTTCGTCTTTCGTCCTTTTCGTTTTTCGTCAATTTCGTCCTTTGCCCTGTTCGTCTTTTTCTTCCTTCGTCCTTTTCGCCCTTCGTACTTTTCGTCCTTCGTCCTTTTCGTCTTTCGTCCTTCTCGTGCTTCGTTCTTTTCCGTTCATCGCCCTTTTCGCCCTTTTTGTCCTTCGTCCTTTTCATCCTTCGTCCTTCTTCCTTTTTGTCCTTCTTCCTTTTGTCCTTCGTCCTTTTCGTTATTCGTCCTTCGTCCTCTGTCCTTTTCGTCCTTCGTCCTTTTCGTCCTTCTAGGATATCTAGTTTATTTGGATTTTAGGAGTATCTAAGATTTCTAGAATCTCTAAAATCTGTAAATATAATTTCCAAAGTTGGAGGGTTTTTGGAAATTTTTGAATCGTTGGAAGAATCGTCAGAATTTCAGGATCTTCAAGCTCTTCAAAGTCTTCAGAATCGTGGAATCTTTGGCATCCCCGGAATTCTAGAAGCTATAGAATCTGTGAAAACTTAAAAAAGCGGAAATTTTGAAAATCTTTGAATCGTTGGAAGAATCTTCAGAATTTTATGATTTTCAAGCTCCTGAAAGTCTTCAAAATGATGAGACCTATGGAATATTTGGCGTCCTGGAATTTATTGAATTTTTGCAATATTTATGATTGCTCGGATCCTTGAAACCTATTGCATATCTAGGATTTCAGGAATGTCTAGGATTTCTAGCATCTCTAAAATTTGCAAAATTTCGAAAATAACAGGGATTTTGGAAATTCTTGAATCGTTGGAATTATTTTCAGAATTCCAAGATCTTAAAGTCTTTAGAATGATGAGGCTTCTGGAATTTTTTGCAACGTCCTTCGTCCTTTTCATCCTTAGTTCTTTTCGTCCTTCGTTCTTTTTGTCCTTCGTCAATTTCGTCCTTCTTCAATTTCGTCCTTCGTCTTTTTCTTCCTTCGTCCTTTTCTTCCTTCCTCCTTTTCGTCCTTCGCACTTTTCGTCCTTCGTCCTATTCGTCCTTCGTACTATTCGTCCTTCTTCCTTTTCGTCCTTCTTCCTTTTTGTCCTTCGTCCTTTTCGTTATTCGCCCTTCGTCCTTTTCGTCCTTCGTCCTCCGTCCTTTTCGTCCTTCGTCCTTTTCGTCCTTCTAGGATATCTAGTTTATTTGGGATTTTAGGAGTATCTAGGATTTCTGGAATCTCTAAAATCTGTAAATATAATTTCAAAAGTTGGAAATTTTTTAATCGTTGGAAGAATCGTCAGAATTTCAGGATCTTCAAGCCTTTTAAAGTCTTCAGAATCGTGGAATCTTTGGCATCCCCGGATTCTAGAATCTATAAAATCTGTGCAATCTAAAAAAAAAAAGAAATTTTAAAAATCTTTGAATCGTTGGAAGAATCTTCAAAATTTTAAAATTTTTAAGCTCTTGAAAGTCTTCAAAATGATGAGACCTTTGCAATATTTGGCTGGAATTTATTGAATTTCTGCCATATTTATCATTGCTCGGATCCTTGAAACCTATTGCATATCTAGGATTTCAGGAATATCTAGGATTTCTAGCATCTCTAAAATTTGCAAAATTTCGAAAATAACAGGGATTTTGGAAATTTTTGAATCGTTGGAATTATTTTCAGAATGTCAAGATCTTAAGGTCTTTAGAATGAGACCTCTGGAATTTTTTGCACCGTCCTTCGTCCTTTTCACCCTTCGCCATTTTCGTCCTTCGTCCTTTTCGTCCTTCGTTAATTTCGTCCTTCGTCAATTTCGCCCTTCGTACTTTTCGTCCTTTGTCCTTTTCTTCCTTCGTCCTTTTCGTCCTTTGTACTTTCGTCCTTCGTCAATTTCGTCCTCCGTCTTATTCGTCCTTCGTCCTTTTCGTCCTTCGTACTTCTCGTCCTTCGTCAATTTCGTCCTTCGTCCTATTCGTCCTTCGTCCTTTTCGTTCTTTGTCCTTTTCGTCCTTCGTCAATTTGATCGTACGTCCTTTTCATCCTTCGTCCTTTTCGTCCTTCGTTAATTTCGTCCTTCGTCAATTTCGTCCTTCGTACTTTTCGTCCTTCGTCCTTTTCTTCCTTCGTCCTTTTCGTCCTTTGTACTTTCGTCCTCGTCAATTTCGTCCTTCGTCTTTTCGTCCTTCGTCCTTCTCGTCCTTCGTCAATTTCGTCCTTCGCCCTATTCGTCCTTCGTCCTTTTCGTTCTTTGTCCTTTTCGTCCTTCGTCAATTTGATCGTACGTCCTTTTCATCCTTCTTCCTTTTTGTCCTTCGTCCTTGTGTCCTTCGTCTCTTCGTTATTCGTCCTCTTCGTTATTCGTCCTTGTCCTTTTCGTCCTTCGTCCTCCGTCGTTTTCGTCCTTCGTCCGTTTCGTCCTTCTAGGATATCTAGTTTATTTGGATTTAAGGAGTATCTAGGATTTCTAGAATCTCTAAAATCTGTAAATATAATTTCGAAAGTTGCAGGTTTTTTGGAAATTTTTGAATCGTTGGAAGAATCGTTAGAATTTCAGGATCTCAAGCTTTTCAAAGTTTTCAGAATCGTGGAATCTTTGTATCCCCGGAATTTATTGAATTTCTGCAACATGTACAATTTCGAGGATCCTTGAAACTTATAGCATATCTAGAATTTTAAGAATATGTAGGATTTCTAGAATCTCTAAATTTGCAAAATTTCAGATACCGAAATTTCGAAAATTTTTGAATCGTTGGTAGAGTCTTTAGAATTTCAAGATTTCCAAACTCTTGAAGTACTTCAAAATGATGAGATCCCTGAATATTTGGTGTCCCTGGGATTTGTTGAATTTCTGCAATATTATGATTTTTAGGATCCTTGGAACCTATAGCATATCTAGGATTTAAAGAATTTCTAGTATTTCTAGATTTCTAAAATTTGCAAAATTTCGAAAGTTACCGGATTTTGGAATCTTTGTATCGTTGGAATTATTTTCAGAATTTCTGGATTTTTAAGAGTTTTTGAATTTCTGCAGTATTTATGATTTGTGGAATTCTTACAGCCTACATATATCTGGATTTCTGGATCATCTAGATTTCTGAACACTAGATTTCTCGAATCTTTCAATCTTTGAAAAAATCTCAGAATTTCAGGATCATCAAGATTTCAAATCTTCGAATGGGATTTGGGATTGTATCTTGGAATTATTTAGAATTTCTGGATTTTTAAGTGTTTATGAATTTTGAGATATGATTGTGAATTTTACCTATAGTTATAGGATTCGAATATCTAGGATTGGAGTCTAGCATTTCTAATCTAATTTTGAATCTAATTCGAACATCTAGATTTTTTCAAGTCTTCAAGTTACGGCCTTTGAAATGTTTCATTGTTGTAAATATCAGATTTTCAAGTAATCAGATTTTCGTCTTCAGAATGGAAAATCTGAGAATCGTGAAAATCTCTAGAAGGTATCACATTCCTGGAATTTATGAAATTTCTGCGGTATTTATGATTTCTAGGATATCTAGTATATCTAGGATTTCAGGAGTATCTGGGATTATTTCTAGAATCTGTAAAATCTGTAAATATAATTTCAAAAGTGGCAGGTCTTTGGAAATCTTAGAATCGTTGAAATTTATAGCATGTCTAGAATTTCAGGAATATTTAGAATTTTTAGGATGTCTAAAATTTGGAAAATTTCGAAAATGACAGGAATTTTGGAAATCTTTGAATCGTCGGAATTATTTTCAGAAGACCTCTGGAATTTTTTGCATCCCTGAATTTATCGAATTTTTGCAGAATCCTTACGGCCTACAATGTACCTAGGATTTCTGGAACATCTAGAATTTCTATAATCTCAAAAAAATCTGTAAAATCTCAAAAGTTACAGGACCTTTGAAAATCTTTCAGTCGTTGGAAGAATCTTCGGAATTTCAGGATCATTAAGATCTTCAACGTCTTCAGAATCGTAGAAACCTCTAGAAGGTTTCGGATTCTTGCAATTTATTGAATTTCTGTAGTATTTAGGATTTCTAGGATATCTAGTATATCTAGGATTTCAGGAGTTTCTAAGATTTCTGGAATCTCTAAACACAATATAATTTCAAAAGTTGCAGAGTTTTTGAAAATTTTTGAATCGTTTTTTGGACCAGAAAAATTAGGGTTTATTGATTTTCTTATACTTATGGTCGATATTTTTTTGGTTCATACTTAATAAGCTTTACGAGTAAATGGATCGCAACTTAGTCTGAAGAAGAAAGCAGCTTTAGCGACGACCGCAACATGACCAGGAAACCCTTCAATTTTTTATTATTTTTTAGATTTTGACGAAAAATCACAGGTTTAATTTATCTTGAAGTTGCAATTTAGACTATCACGACTCAGCAGTGTCAAAAGTAGCCGAGTCCCGCACTATCAACCCCACACTAAACCTCACCCGGACTATTTTAGCAAGACTTCACCGAATTTTTTACCTCCTTGAAAGGTCTAAATTTTAATAAAAAAAAAATGCGCTCCCGCGAATAAATCCACCGTCCTTTGTCTGCTTCCCACTCTCACTCTCCCCCCATTCGACGACATCATAACTCCGCTTGACCTCTCAACTTTCGCTACAATCCGCGGAAACGCCCTAAATTACTTTCGCTATCTACTTCCTAATAATTTAAATAGAAATTAAGAATTTAAACGTTTCTGCTAGGGCAAGATTATCATGTAAATTTAAACACTCGAATATTAAAACCTACCCTCGAAAAGCGAATTTTCAGCTTTCGAGCTTATCTTCGAGTGCAAGCGCGCCTGACACCCTCACACTTGCTCGGTCCGAATAAATATTGCGTTTATGGTATTTATATGACGGGATATCTGATGGAAGCCTGCGTAACGAATTAATTGTGTAATTTCGCGCCACGTCGGGTCATTTTTCGAAAGCGTGCGTCACTATTCATTTCTGTTAACAAATCCCTTTGTAATAGCTTGTGCGACAATTCGATTTCGGGATAGAATTGGATTTTAACGTAATTATGACATGGGGAAATTTTAACCAGCTTCCTACACATTGTGACACTTGAAGGTTTGATTAAATTAGAGAACGAGTGACATTTGATAACGGGATTAATTAAAACGAGGAGGCAATCATTATTTTCGGGTTTTTTCGTTTTTAGTCGTCAGAGTTTAATTTTCAATTTGTTAAAGTCGGAAGTGTGCGACTAAAGAATTAAGTGAAGTTTTGTTGAAATAAAATTAAGTGCAGCCTTTCCGGACCTTGTTAAATGTAATGATGCTTGCATCAGTAAATGGGTTTCAGTTAAGGCGAAGTGGAACAGGTTAGAGGTTGGTAAATTGGGCTTTTATTTAGTGGTGAACGGTAGCTTTTACCAAACTCGTTATAAAAGTTGTCGAGAGCCGCTTAGGGAGAGCACACCTGTTTACGATTAATTATTCAGGTTGGTCAGCTGTGTCAAATTTGGCTGAGTCAGCAGCGGCAAATTTCGTCGACTCAGCTGCCTCACTCACGATATTCGTCGCATTATTCGGCCTCGTTAATTTTTAAGCAGCACTTTCCCTTCTGCTTCATCAGGTTCCGCACACGAGATCTCCTTTCCTCGTTATTTAATTTATCTGAAAGGTGAACTCCAACTAGATCATATCCTGGCTCTAACGCGATTTTCGCCCTTTGTTTTAAACATCGATTTTCTCGAGAAACAAATCACTTTACTGCAAACTAAAAACACTCCCTAATCAAATTATAGTTTCCCGAGGATAACGAGTCTCCTGACGTCACGCATGATCTCGGTCTCGGAAACCTGATTATTCGCGAAGAATCAAACCCGGATCTGTTCTTTCGTGAGCTACACGGCCGCTTTCATGTTCCTGGGAGCCAAGTCAGCCAGAAAATATTACCGCCCAAATTTCACATAAGGGACACACAAAGAGGCTCTCGAAAGAGGTTGCGAGATCGTCGCCGAGTTATCCTATTTCTATGCGACAGACAAGTTCATAAATAAAATTGCGCATATCACAGAAAATCGAAGGAAAATAGACCGGCGACGAGTAACGTTGTGATTCTTGTATAATAGAGGGGCATACATTACTTTGTGATTCCTCGCTTTTTAAATTTATTTTGTTTTGGAGTTGTGGAGACGAACCTACGACGAATAGCAATTCTCATTTGAAAGATCTTTAAAAACTCGAAGTTTCGCAAAGCAAGCGGGAATTTCTGCAGCTGGGTAAACAAAAGCCACTTACAGCGTTTCGTTGGCCAAACGGCACGCTAAATAATCACCGAACTGTTTAGAATCGAAGAAATTAAGGGGATTCGCTAGACGAGGTATAATATTTTTTTGGTTTTTTGTATGAAAAAATGATATTAATATAGATTAAACTGCATTAAACTGCAGCTTTTTTCATATTCTAGAGCGCAGAGACCAGTTCAATCAATTAAAAAAATATGGCTGAGAAATATCGTAAAAAAAGCACCGTTGTATGTTTTCTTTTCAAGTATTTTGAGTCATAACCATCATAGAATCGCTTGAAAATTCGCACATGGATAAAACATCACTTTTTACAGGGCGCAGAGTCATTAAATGTTTGTTAGTGGTACAATTTGTTTAAATAATAATGTGTTTATTAAAATCAAAATATACCACAAATTAATGCAAAATACGTCGAATAATTTTAACAGGAATATCAGAGGAAAATTAATGATCTATTGGTTAGCAGAGTTTTTAATAAAAACTAACAATTATTAAAAAAAATGGGTATCAATTCGACAGAATTTGAGCAGTTAGTTCAGTACTTTGCCGATAGGAGCGCCACTAAAATTTACGGAAGCGACTTTCCAGGTAAAACCCTTATCGCCTGCTTTACCATAAGCTGATTGTTAGAGTTCTCGACTGATTTTTCTAATTTATGGCAAACAACTCAGTTTTATGACAAGCCGCCAGGACCGGCCGTAGTAATCTATTGTTAAGGAAATTAACTTTTACGCAATGAGGTACTATCATAAAACCGAATTAAAACTGGGGAACTAAAATATTTTTACTCCACTCAGGATCCTGAATTCAATACACATGATTACTAAAAATTCATTGTAATATTATTGTTAATATATATTTTGCTTCGTTAATTAATAAAATTAATAAACATATTTATAATAATAATAAAAAATATATAAAATACAGCTTTTGTTTAACACGTATAAGTAGCTAAGTGTATCTACTACTTATCTCAGAAAGGAGGTGTTTTAAAAAAACCCTACGCCCAGTAACTTCTCCCTTCATTGTTTACTCGAAAAAAGTGCTCGTATATGTTTTCATTTGCCGAGAGATCATTTTCAAAATATATTTATAATAAAAATATGCAAGTCTTGGTGATGAAAAATGTACTCCTAATAAATTATTAAAGTACATAAAAAATAGAAACAAATTTTATTTATTTAAAAAAAATCTCTCGCAAAGGCAGGTTCCTCTTTCTTCTTGAATCAATTATTTCGGGCAATAATGCGCCAAAGTAAAATCTGCCAAGTTTATCTGCCATCTTTTTACATATTTCTTCGTCTTTATAAATTTTTTCTATATTTATTCCTTTGGGTGTCCACACAACAAAATAAACTTGTGAAATACCCGTAACAAGCATTTGTCCCTGGACTTGAAAGCAGTAATCATGATTTTTTTTTAGTTTCAATTCTCTGTCTGTCAATGTACAAAATTTGATTATTTTTTTTCTAACCGCTTCTTCGCGAGACAAATCTTGCGATTTTGAAGGGCATTTAATTTCGACTAATGCACTCCTATCCTCTAGAACCCTGTCTGGACTAGCAGCCAAGTAAGGAAATTGTTTTGAAATAAACAAGCCACACCGTTCAGTTTTTATATTTTTATTAATTTCAAAACACTTGACAGCTTTTTCCTCACTTTGCTGTCCATAGTATGTATGACTGTTACCTGTAAATGTACTGTACAACACAGACTCCACAGTTTTAGCTATTGATGTAGTCGGTCTAAGTTTGTAAATACGTCCAAAATTTGAGGCCGTAACCCTAATTTCTCTTTCTTTTGCCCAAATGTGCCTGTTGCCTAGTGTCTATTTCATTTTGGTCTACATTCAAAGATAATTTTCTCAAAAAAACCTCTTTGGCTGTCACAAATGTTTCTACTTCCATGACAGGATTTTCTAAAAAATATTTAAACCAAAATCGCAGTCGGGACCAGCATACGTACATTTTTTTAAGACATATTTTATTTACGAATACTTTGTCTAAGACGAGCTTGTTTCATAGACGAACAATATTTTTTTGTTATTAAATGAGGACCGTTTTAATCACAATATATTTACTTATCCCCTCTAAAAAATTGATGACGTCATCTCAAAATTTTGCTGAATAAATCCTATCTAAAATGTACAAAATATGAAGAGTCTCTTCTTGTAATTTATCATCCCATTCATATTTTTTGGATTCGGATATGTAAGGTAACTCAAAAAATTTGATGAATACGCAAACTTATTTTATTAATTTAATCGAAAACTACAAAACCAAATGCTTTGAAATCTTGGAAATGTTTTAAATTTATCATAAGCATGGTAAATTTTTGATCAAAATATATTTGTTCATCCCTCCTAAAAAATGGATGACGCCACCCCAAAATTTTACTGAATAAATCCTATCTAAATTGTATAAAATATGATGAGTCTCTTTTTGTGATTTATCATTCCATTCATGTTTTTTGGATTTGCATATACAGGATGACCCCAAAAATTAATGAATGATAAATTTATTTTATTGAGTTAATCAGGAACTACAGAACCCAATGCTTTGAAATCTTGCAAATGTTTTAAGGTTATAAAGAGCATAATAAATTTTTAGTCAAAATATATTTGGTTATCTTCTCCAAAAAATTGATGACGTCAGCTCAAAAGTTTGCCCTATAATCCGATTTAAAATGTACAAAACATGATGAGTCTCTTCTTGAAATTTATCATTTCATTCATATTTTTTGGATTCGGATATACAGGGTGACTAAAAAAATTTAATGAATGCGCAAATTTAATCAGGAACTACAAAACCGAATGCTTTGAAATCTAATGTGAAAAAAAAACATAATAGGCATGCAGTCGTCACGTTTCCGGTAGCGAGGGAAGTACTGTCTAAACTCTTTAGACCAATTTTTTTGATTTTCCCATTTCTCCATTTCTCAATTTTTCAATGTTTCAGTTTGGGATTTTTCCACTGTTTCGATTCTTTAATTTTTCTTCCATTTTTAGGTTTTTCAATATTTCAGCTTTGGAATTTTGCAATATTTCGTTTCTTCAATTTTTCAAATTTTTGATATTGTGTTTTCTCGGTTTTTAAATTTTTCGATATTTTAATTTTTCAGTTTTTAAAGTTTTAGGTTTTTAGATTTCTCACTATCTCGACTTTCCGATTTTTCAGTTCCATGATTTTTCAATTAGTCGAATTTTTAAATTTTAGATTTTTTGTTTTCTTTGATGTTTTGAGTTCTCGATCATTCGATTTTCTGAGTTTTCAGGCTTAGATTTTTTGTTGCTCAATTCTTGGATTTAAAAAGTTTGTTTTCTAAATTTTCCTATTTATCAACTTACTGGGATTTCAATGTTTTGATTTTTTGATTGTTCAATTTCTCGATTTTTTGAATTTTTAGTTTTTGATACGATTTTTTTTTTCAAAAATTTTCAGTTTTTCAATTTATTAACTTTACGATACATACTTCAGTTTTGCTCGATTTCCATTTCTCAATTTTTCGAAATATTACTATTGGGATTTTTCAATTTATCGATTCTTCATATTTTCGGTTTCTCGAATTTCTTCATTTTCCGATTTCTCAATTTTCCGATATTTCAGTTTTACGATTTTAAAATTTTTTTATTGTTCTGTTTTCAATTTTTGACGTGTCCAAATTTTTCGATTTTTCAATTTTTCGATTAACTGATTTTTTGATTTTCCCATTTCTCTATTTCTTGATTTTTCAATTCTTTCTTCAATTGTGATTTTTCAATTTTTCGATTTCTGAATTTTTCAGAAACAGTCTTTAACCGGTGCGCCGACTCAGCACCGTGCCGACTCTGCATGAACAAATTCCCACCCCTAAAAAAATCGTTTGCGTCTACACGTAGTTTAAATAGCGTTTTGAATCGCTTAGGTGAAATTAAAATAAATCAGCTGTTTAAAAATCCCCCACGCCTGCAGCCCCTAGGAATTTGCAATAACGACTATCCGTGACGTACGCCGCCCCCGTTAGCCGCCATCTTGACACTTGTAAGTGCATGTACTTAACGAAATGAGCGTCTTAGGGATATTAAGGGCGAAAGTGAGACCCTCGCAACCCTTGTAATTTGAAACCAGATTATCTTGCCGGAAAGGTTTGTTTCTTTTTACCTCTGATAAAAGCTCATTAGATAACCAGTGGCTCCTTCCTTAAATTAGAAAAAACCATCGATAAAGTTAGTTTAATGGAGTTGGAGCGCAATTTTCGAACTCTATCTGCGAAATGGGTTTAAAAAAGCGTCAGCTTTTAGCGAGGACGTGTTTCACATACAAACAAGTGCTAAAGCGTTTGTTTACACTGGCTGTTTTTGGATTATCGACTGCGAACGTCGGTGTAACGAGTGCGACTCAGCGGAAGCAAGTTACGCTGACTCAGCGGCTACAATTTCAAAATTGCTTTCGAGATTGCTAATTCAGTGAGTTTGAGTGAATGGGACTGCCCGAGCAGGTGGTATTAATTCAGCGAGGGTCGTCCGTCAACATCAGGAGATAGTCCTTCAATTGGAGGATTAACCACTATCGATATTGTCGGGGATAAACTTAATAAAGGTGTGGAAATTGGCTATATTTCACGGTTTCTTAGAGAGTGAGAGAAAAGTCGGCGTAATTAAACGACTGTGCATAGGTTCAGACGTACCATAATCAAGTTTTGTCTCCGGATTTATTGCCTTTGTAATGGGCTATCATTCCAGACAATGCACATATGTGCAGCGACGAGGTCGTGCAGAAGGAGCGGATGATAATTTTACGACTGGATGGGTTTAAAGTAGAGTTTGGGAATATGGGAATGAAGTGACGTTCGAGTAATAAATTTATCGAGTTATAAACTTGTCGTTGACGTTGCCGTTGTAAGATAAATACGACGTTCGAGATGACCAACTTTTAACTTTGAACGTTGACGTTGGGTTTTCAGCCAAACAAATTGCATGCAGTGCTGCCAACTTGAAGGAAAACCCCTGAAGTAGGGGGGCTGACAGCACTAATTCTACGAAAATTAAATTTTGATGTAGATAATTAGGTCCAATTTTTGTATGAAACTAGAGAAATTCATCACATTAAGGTTGGGATGGATATGGGTGGGGCTTAATTTTTGGCCTGCTTTTTTCTTAATATACTTACATAGTATTCTTTGAACAACACGACACTCAAAAACATGTTTTTTATTTATTTCTTGTAGTATTTTGCAATTAAGCTCCGCCCTCTTGACGCACGACGAATAAAAAATCATCACAATTAAGATCGGGTGGGTGGGCGGGGCTTATATTTTGCCTTTTTTTTCTTAATATCTGCAGTCCTCTTTCCACAACAAGAAACTTAAAGCATGTTTAAAATGGTAACTTTGTATAGGGAAATATATATTTTGTAATTACGCTCCGCCCTTTGGTCTGACAACGAATCAAAAATTCATCACGATTGCGATCGAGATGGATGGGTGGGGATTCTCTTTTGTTTTTTTTTTTAATTAATGCATTTAGTTTCCTTTGTATAACATGATTACTTAAGAACATATTTCACATGGTACTTTCTCGTAAAAAATAAGGATTTTACAATTAAGCTCTGCCCCTCGGCTTGTGACGAAAAAAAATCATCTTTTTCTTAATATACATGGCCATGTTTTCACAACAAGAAACTTAAAACACGGTTAAAATGGTACATTTCTGCAAGGAAATATGGGTCTTGCAATTATGGGCGGAGCTTAATTGCAAAATCGATATTTCCTTATACAAAAGACAAAATTTAAGCCCACCCACCCACCCTGTCTCTATCGTGATGATTTTTTTATTGGCTGTGAACCAAGAGGGTAGAACTTAATTGCAAAATACTTATTTCTTTACAAGGAATTAAAAATATGTCTGAGAATCCTGCTGTTAAAAGAATACTAAGTATATTAAGAAAAAACGGCAAAATATAAACCCCGCCCACCCACCCCATCTCGATTGTAATGATTTTTTTTTCTTAGAAACTTAAAACATGTTTAAAATGGTAAACTTTTGTAAGGAAATATGGATGTTGCAATTAGACTCCGCCCCTAGGGTTGCTTATGAATGAAAACTTTATTACTATTTAGATTAGGGCGATTATGTGTGAGGCTTAATCTTGGGCTTTAATTTTTTCTTAATATACAGTTTTCTTTGAATACCACGATGTTCAAAAACATGTCCTACGCGGTCATTTCTTGTAGAAAATTAAGGATTTTGCAGTTAAGGTCCGCCCCATTGGCTCAACGACTAATAAAAAAATTATAACAATTGAGATAGGATGGGTGGGCGGGTCTTATATTTTGTTTTTTTTTTTCTTAATACACATGGCCATGTTTTCACAACAAGAAACTTAAAACATAGTTAAAATGGTACATTTCTGCAAGGAAATATGGATCTTGCAATTATGGGACGGAGCTTAATTGCAAAATTGATACTTCTTTATACAAAAAACAAAATTTAGGGCCCGCCCACCCACCCTGTCTCTATTGTAATGATTTTTTTTTATTCGCTGTTAACCAAGGGGGTAGAACTTAACTGTAAAAGACTTATTTCTTTACAAGAAATTAAATATATGTCTGAGAATCCTGTTCTTCGAAGAATAATATGTATATTAAGAAAAAACTGGAAAATATAAATCACGCCCACCCACCCCATCTCAATTGTAATGATTTTTTTTATTCTTAGAAACTTAAAACACGTTCAGAATGGTAAATTTTTGTAGGCAAATATGATTTTGCAATTAGGCTCCGCCTCTAGGTTTGCTTACGAATGACAACTTCATTACTATTTAGATCAGGGCAGGTATGGGTGGGGCTTAAACCTTGGCCTCCGTCCCTCGGTTTACGACGAATAAATAGAAAAATCATCAGAATTGAGACAGGGTGGGTGGGCGGGGCTTCTATTTTGCCTTCTTTTTTTTAATATACATAGCCACCTTCTCACAAGACGAAACTTAAAACATGGTTAAAGTGGTAATTTTTGCAACAAAATATGAATTTTGCAATGATGGGGCGGAGCCAAATTTGAAAATCGATAGTTATTGACCCAAATTTTCCATTTTAAACATGTTTTAAGTTTCATATTGTGGAAAGAAGTGTACACATATTAAAACAAAAACACAAAATGTAAGGCCGCCCACCCGCCCTATCTCAATTGTGATGATTTTTTTTTATTCGTCGTGAACCAAGGAGGCGGGGCTTAACTGCTAAATATTTACTTCATTGTAAAAAAATGAAAAACGTGTTTTTGAATATCTTGTTGTTCAAAGAATATTAAGTAGATTAAGAAACAAAGCAAAATAAAGACCCCGCCCACCCACCCCTCTTCAATTGAGACGATTTTTTTTTTAGAAACCTAAAACATGTTTAAAATAGTAAACTTTTGTAAGAAAATATGGATTTTGCAATTAGACTCCGCCCCTAGGTCTGCTTACGAATGAAAATTTTTTTCTTAATATACACAGTTTTCTTTGAATAACACGATACTCAAAAACATGTCTTACGTAGTAATTTCTTGCAGAAAAGTAAGGATTTTGCAGTTAAGCTCGGCCCCATTGGCTCAACGACTAATAAAAAAATTATAACAATTGAGATAGGGCGGGTGGGCGGGCTTACACTTTGCCTTTTTTTCTTAATATACATGGCCAGGTTTTCACAGTAAGAAACTTAAAACATGGTTAAAATGGTACATTTCTGCAAGGAAATATGGATCTTGCAATTATGGGTTGGAGCTTAATTCCAAACTCGATATTTCCTTATACAAAAGACAAAATTTAAGCCCGCCCACCCACCCTGTCTCTATTGTGATGATTTTTTTTATTCGCTGTGAACCAAGGGGTAGAACTTAACTGCAAAATACTTATTTCTTTACAAGAAATTAAAAACCTGTCTGAGAATCCTGTTGCTCAAAGAATACTATGTATATTAAGAAAAACCGGGAAAATATAAACCCCGCCCACCCACCCCATCTTGATTGTAATGATTTTTTTTTCTTAGAAACTTAAAACATGTCTAAAATGGTAAACTTTTGTAAGGAAATATGGATTTTGCAATTAGACTCCGCCTCTAGGTTTGCTTACGAATAAAAACTTCATTACTATTTAGATCAGGGCAGGTGTGGGTGGGGCTTAATCTTTGGCCTTAATTTTTTCTTATTATACTTAGTATTTTTTGAATAACATGATACTCAAAAACATGCTTTTTATTTTTTGTAGAAAAATAAGAATTTTGCAATTAAACTCCGTCCCTCGGCTTACGACGAATAGAAAAAATCATCAGAATTGAGACAGGGCGGGTGGGCGGGGCTTCTATTTTGCCTTCTTTTTCTTAATATACATAGCCATCTTCTCACAAGACGAAACTTAAAACATGGTTAAAATAGTACTTTTTGCAACAAAATATGGATTTTGCAATGATGAGGCGGAGCCAAATTTGAAAATCGATAGTTCCTTATACAAATTTTTCATTTTAAACATGTTTTAAGTTTGATATTGTGAAAAGAATCACACATATTAAAACAAGAAGGCAAAATGTAAGCCCGCCCACCCGCCCTGTCTCAATTGTGATGATTTTTTTTTTATTCGTCGTGAACCAAGGAGGCGGGCTTAACTGCTAAATATTTACTTCATTGTAAAAAAATGAAAAACTTGTTTTTGAGTATCTTGTTGTTCAAAGAATATTAAGTAGATTAAGAAACAAAGCAAAACAGAGACCCCGCCCACACACCCCCTTCAATTGTGACGATTTTTTTTTCTTAGAAACCTAAAACATGTTTAAAATGGTAAACTTTTGTAAGGAAATATGGATTTTGCAATTAGACTCCGCCCCTAGGTCTGCTTACGAATGAAAACTTTTTTCTTAATATACACAGTTTTCTTTGAATAACACGATACTCAAAAACATGTCTTACATGGTAATTTCTTGTAGAAAAGTGAGGATTTTGCAGTTAAGCTCCGCCCCATTGGCTCAACGACTAATAAAAAATTATAACAATTGAGATAGGGCGGGTGGGCGGAGTTTATATTTTGCCTTTTTTTTTCTTAATATATATGCAGATGTTTTCACAACAATAAACTTAAAACATGGTTAAAATGGTACATTTCTGCAAGGAAATATGGATCTTGCAATTATGGGACGGAGCTTAATTGCAAAATCGATATTTCCTTATATAAAAGACAAAATTTAAGCCCGCCCACCCACCCTGTCTCTATTGTGATGATTTTTTTTTATTCGCTGTGAACCAAGGGGGTAGAACTTAACTGCAAAATACTTATTTCTTTACAAGAAATTAAAACATGTCTGAGAATCCTGTTGTTCAAAGAATACTGTGTATATTAAGAAAAAACGGCAAAATATAAACCCCGCCCACCCACCCCATTTCGATTGTAATGTTTTTTTTCTTACAAACATAAAACACATTCAGAATGGTAAATTTTCGTAGGGAAATGTTGATTTTGCAATTAAGCTCCGCCCCTAGGTGTGTTTACGAATAAAAACTTCATTACTATTTAGATCAGAGCAGGTATGGGTGGGGCTTAATCTTTGGCCTTAATTTTTTCTTAATATACTTAGTATTCTTGATAACACGATACTCAGAAACAGGCTTTTTATTTCTTGTAGAAAAAAAAAATTTGCAATCAACTCCGTCTCGCTTACGACGATAGAAAATATCATCAGAATGGAGACAGGCGGGTGGGCGGGGCTTCTATTTTCCCTTTTTTTTTCTTAATATACACAACCATCTTTTCACAAAAAAAACTTAGAAATTGGGGGATTGAAAATTTTGCAAGGAAATATGTATTTTTTATTATGGGGCGGAGACTAATTAAAATCGATATTTCCTTACACAAATTTTCTATTTTAAACATGTTTTAAGTTTCAAATTGTGAAAAAAAAACACACATATTAAAACAAAAAGACAAAATGTCAGCCCACCCACCCGCCCTATCTCTATTGTGATGATTTTTTCTATTCGCCGTGAACCAAGGAGGCGGAGCTTAACAGCAAAATATTTATTTTTTTAGAAGTAATTAAAAACGTGTTATTGAGTATGGCGTTGTTTAAAGAATACGATGTATGTTTATTAAAAAAAGAGGCAAAATATAAACCCCGCCCACCCCTATCTCAATTGTGATGATTTTTTTTTATTCTTATAAACTGAAACACGTTTAAAATGGTACATTTTTGTAAGAAAATGCGTATTTCGCAATTAGACTCCGCCTCTAGATCTGCCAACGAATGAAAACTTCATTAGTATTTAGATCAGGGCAGTTATGGGTGGGGCTTAAACCTTGGCCTTAATTTTTTCTTAATATACTTAGTATTCTTTGAATAATACGATACTCAACAATATGCTTTTTTTTCTTGTAAAAAATAAGAATTTTGCAATTAAACTCGTCCCTCTGCTTACAACGAATAGAAAAAATCATCAGAATTGAGACAGGGTGGGTGGGCGGGGCTTCTATTTTGCCCTTTTTTTCTTAATATACATAGCCATCTTTTCACAAAAAAAACTTAGAAAATGGTTAAAATGATACATGTTTGCAAGGAAATATGGATTTTTTATTATGGGGCGGAGCCTAATTAAAATTGATATTTCCTTATACAAATTTTCCATTTTAAACGTGTTTTAAGTTTGATATTGTGAAAAGAATCATACATTAAAACAAGAAGGCAAAATATAAGCCCGCCCACCCGCCCTATCTCTATTATGATGATTTTTTTTTATTCGCCGTGAATCAAGGAGGCGGAGCTTAACTGCAAAATATTTACTTCTTTCTAAAAAAATTAAAAACATGTTTTTGAGTATCTTGTTGAAAGAATACTAAGTATATTAGTAAACAAAGACAAAATATAGATCCTCCCCACCCCCACCCCCATTTCAATTGTAACGATTTGTTTTCTTAGAAACTTAAACATGTTTAAAATGGTAAACTTTTGTAAGGAAATATGTATTTTGCAATTAGACTCCGCCCCTAGTCTGCTTACGAATGAAAACTTCATTACTATTTAGATTAGGGCAGGCTTAATCTTTGGTTTTAATTTTTTCTTAATATACATAGTTTTCTTTGAATAACACGATACTCAAAAACATGTCTTACATGGTAATTTCTTGTAGAAAAGTTTGGCTCACGACGAATTAAAAAAATGATCAGAATTGAGATAGGGCGGGTGGATGGGCTTCGGATCTTAATATGGACGACCATATGCACCGGCACTTAGGCCTCGCCTTTGCCATTAACCTGCCCCAAGTCATAACAGTGTTTTTCGTCTTACTAGTCAAGCCACCCAACTGCTTGACAGTGGAGGCTATATTTATCTTTTTTTCTTAATAAATAAGCCATCTTTCATAACGAAAACTAAAGCGTGGTTAAAATAATACATTTTTGCAAAGAAATATGGATTTGCATAGGGGGGGGGCCATTGCAATTGCATATCTTGAGTTCCATGTTGTGAAAAGATGTCTACACGTATTAAAAGAAGGCAATGAAACCTCCCCACGCCCGTCGCTATTGTATGATTTTTTTATTCGCCGAACCAAGAGGGGAGCTTATCTGCAAAATATTTATTTTCTTTACAAAATTAAAACATTTTTTTGATACGGTGTTCAAAGAAAGTAATGTACTTTTTTGCAAGAAATATGGATTTTTATTAGGGCGGAGCCTAATTAAAATCATATTCCTTAAACAAATTTTCCATTTGACATGTTTAAGTTCATATGGAAGAAACACACATATTAAAACAAAAGGCAAAATGTAAGCCCACCCACCCACCTCAATTGTAATGATTTTTTTATTCGCCGTGAACCAAGAGGGCGGAGCTTAACTGCTAAATACTTATTTCTTTACAAGAAATTAAAAACATGTTTTTGAGTATCGTGTTGCTCAAACAATATGAGGTATATTAGGAAAAAAAGGCAAGATATAAAACCCCCACCCACCACCCCATCTTACTTGTAATGATTTTTTTTATTAGAAACTCAAAACACGTTTCAAATGGTAAATTTTGGTAAGAAAATATGAATTTTGCAACTAGGCCCGCCCCTAGGTCTCCAACGAATGAAAACTTCATTACTATTTAGATCAGAACAGGTATGGGTGGGGCTTAATCTTTGGCTTTAATTTTTTCTTAATATACTTAGTATTCTTTAAATAACACGATACGCAAAAACAGTTTTATTTGGTAATTTTTTGTAGAGAAATACTAAAGATTTTGCAATTAATTTCCGCTCCTGTCTCTCGACGATTAAAAAAAAAATCATCACAATTGAGATAGGGTGGGTGGGCGGGGCTTATATTTTGCTTAATATGCGCAGTCGTTGTTCAGAACAATAAACCTAAACATGTTAAAAATGGTAAATTCTTGTAGACAATATGATCTTGAAATGAAGCTCCGCCGTCGATCTGACAACGAATGAAAATTCATCACAATTGAGAATTGAGGTCAGGGGTATGGGTATGGCTAATGTTTGGCTTTATTTTTATTAATATACGTAGTGTATTCAAAACATGTTTTAATTTCTCGTAGAGAAATAAGGATTTTGCAGTTAAGCTCCGCCCACGCTTGACTCACGACGAATAAAAAAAAATCATCACAATTGAGATAGGGCGGGTGGGCGGGGCTAGAATTTGCCTGTTTTTCTTAGTATGTGTAGACTTGTTTCGACCACAAGAAACTTAAAACATGACTAAAGTGGTAAATTTTTGTAAAATCGTCAATTTTCAGTTTAAAAGCAACGTCAGCGGGAACTGCAACTGCAACGGTAACTTCAACGTCAACAGCAAATTTATAAATCCCGCTTAACAAAATAAGAAACCATATATTCCGTCCCTGTATCCGCGTATTTAAACCCGAATCCGGCTTAAGCTAATTTCGTAATTAATCCCCGCCAACAGTCTTCCAAAAACTCCGCGAAATCCCCCGCAACCATTTTTCCTTCCATATTGATTAATACAGGGGTGACTCCGCGCAATTTTTTCCTCGCCGCGAACCTAATCCCGGAAAAAGGGTCAACAAAGTAAATAATGTAATCCAGGGGCGTACTACCTGACCGTAGCGTCCCCGTTGCAATTTTAATCCGAAAGAATGGATTTGATTACAACTGGAAAGTCGGCAAATCATATCTGAAAAATTAATTAACGCCGACAGCCCGTGCAGACGGGAACGCAGTACCGTAATTAAAAAAAAAAAAAAAATTGGAGCGAATTTCCGATTCCCAGATTTGCCCTTTGCAACATCATGTTTACTTATATTTACATCCCCAATAAAGGCATTAAACTTTCACGAGCTCGCATTCCGCCGCGACGCCGGCCAGAGCCGCATCTCGCGCTTTCCGTGAAATATTCCTCATAATGGGAAATCGATGGGGGAATTCGTGTACAAAGAAATTTGATATTTCGCTTTGTTTGTTCGTGATATTCTTTTAATATCAGTTTGAACTTTGGCGAAATGCCGATCGGACGCCGTTAGCGCGTTTTGTAATTAGTCGGGGTGGAGGACCTACGTTGTGTTCGTTTAGAGATTCGCGTTCTGACGTCCCACAAGTTGCTTAAAAGTTAACGAGCGACTAATAAAGTGAACATGGACTTTTTGTTGCGTTTAAATCGTCCGTTTTGGTATATTCTGCGTGAGATAAATTAAAAACCCTGTTCACAATGATTTGAGTACACGTTAAATACATTAAGCCTGGTCTGTTTATAAGCCATTCAGATATGCGCGCCGTTATCGTAAAAAAAAGGACAACTGAATTACAAACGCTATAAGCAAAAAGAAAACATTTAGCGTTGGTCTTTTTGTGCATAAATGATGTTATTTTATAATTGTTCCGCAATATCTTTCATTTAATATTGTTTCGCATTTAAATTACGTTCTGCGTGGGATCATTTCGAAATACATCGCACATATCCCGGAGCTCTTTGAAAATTTGCTCAAAACAAATTCTTGTGTAGAGAGAGCATTTGCAGATGGACAAAGACTGAACATAATGAAATAAATAACGAATGGTTGGAAGTTTCGGTCGCTTCACAATTAAGTAACACGAAATTTCTCAAAAAAAAAAAATCCACCGGTTGAAACAATTTTTTAAACGAACGACAAAATAAAAGAAAACCCATTAGGGGTAAGAACCTTAGCTTAATGAGCTTTCGAATTGAATTTTATCGTCAGGGACCACACCAAGACGTTACGGAACACTAATACGTGTCCGATCGTTCAACTCAAAAAACACAACCAAACAAAAAACAATTAAGTAATTAAATGAAGATGTAGTCACAAACAAACGACAACTAAAAAGGAACGTGGCAAAAAATACAACAAGAACCCAGAGAAGCATTAGAATAATTACGAGGCCGTTCCAGCTTAGGCCCCATAATAGTTACAGTCCATTTCCTCTGCCTTATTAAAGTTGCCCTCAAAAACAACCCCGCCGCCGCATAAATAATAAAATCCACTTTCTCATTCTCTCGTTTAATTCCGCCGCGGAAAGCTTCAGCCCAAAGATGAATCTAGTTAAGCCGTGTATTTTTTTTCTGCAATCTTCCTAACAAGACTAGACGGTAGATGAAACTTCGCAACTATATACTTCGAGAGAAAACTTTAATAATACAAGGCAATTCTCCTCAGTAAATGCATCACGTTCGTGGAGTGGAGAGAATGTTTCAATCGTAATCGCGCGATAAATTCAACCCTCATTATTAAATCCGGCGTATTAAGCAGCCTACAAGAGGGAAAATTGTTTCCGAGGAATCTGTTTTTTCGTAATGAAGCGATCGTTTGCGTAGTCGGTGAATAATGCGGGATGTAGTCGGACCCTTGCACCACACGCTCGGCGTCGCAAACTTGTTAAAACCCCATTTTCAATATTCTTTTTGTGGAAAACTCGGCGCGAATCTAACAGGAAACGCATTTTAATAGTTCGGTAATGGGCCGAAAGTTCCCCGAATAGAACTCGCTCTTCGAGAACTTCGAAATTTCACCTAACAATGAAAGGCATTACTTGTTAAATAACGGTTCGTCTTCTGCGTCCCATTGTAAGTTTTTCCCTTTTCCCAAATTAATTATAGCTAGTGCGGAAACTACTAAATATTTGATTATGCAAATGCGTGTCCAAAATTAAGACGCTTAATTATGCACACCGGTTTTTTTTCCTAATTCAAACTTAATTAATTAGCCGAAGAGACACTTGCCCGAGACAATATTTCTCTACTAATTGCACGTACAATTAATGAGGGACAAAGAACTAGCAACTAGAAATTTCATTAGGGGCCCCGGACTTCGGCCTAATTGGGGTCGGGTTGTCGTTTGTGAAATAATCGAATGAAAACGGTCTTGCAGATAACTAAAACAAATTACTCGTTACCGTTAAAATATGAGATATTTTTTTTGTCCGTAATGAAGCAAGACAAAGCAGCCGGCTTTATTGAAAGCGCCACAAACTTTAATGAGACTTCCCTAATCCAATTACTCCGATTCCGAAAAATTGTAGCACACATTCCGCACAGACAGTCTTTGTTAATCACTAATCGATGGCCGCTTTTAGTTTTTTAGGTATTAGAAAGGGGTACTAGAAAAAGGGAAATGAAGAGGATGTTTTGTCTTGGCTGCTTTGTTGGATTACAATAACCGCAGCGGAAATTGACAAAGACTTCGCATTCCACCGTCACTTATCATCATCCCGGCCGAGTTTTCCATAAATTTGGACGACTCTCTGCAAAGCAATCGCTTGATTAGAGCTATCGGCCGGGGGAAATCCGAGCTAATCCGCACAATGCCCAAAACCATTGAAAACATATTGATTAAATCAAGGGGGCAAAGATCGTGCGTCTAATAGGGCCCCACTCGAACCCGAGATCAGGTTTCCATAATGATCTTACCCGCATGAATTAGACTAGAAATTGCCGCCAACCTTTTCAAGCCTACGACTTGGAGTTTAATAGGCGAAGTTTCGTCCCCGAAACACTGAATAAAGGGGTTCGCACTCGCCACCTTATTTTTTTTAATTAA
>CM039448.1:3655194-3705366 GCA_022388445.1 Zophobas atratus
AGTCTAAAAACTGAAAAAAATCGAAAAATCGAGAGATCAAAATATCAAAACACCGAAAAATCGCAAAATCGACAAATCAGAAAATCTAAAATTCGAGTAATCGTGAAATCGAGAAGTCTAAAAATGAAAAATCAAGAGATCAAAATATCAAAAGTTCGAAAAATCGAGAAATCCACAAATAGAAATATCGAAAAATCAAAAAAATTGAAAAATAGAAATATTGAGAAATCCTAAAACGGTAAAATCGAAAAATCAAAATGTCGAAAAATCGAAAAATTGAAAAGTTTAAAAACTCAAAAATCGAGAAATTGAATAATTGAAAAAATAAGAAATCGAAAAATTTAAAAATCGAGAAATTGAAAAATTGAAAAATCTAAACTCAACTAAAATTCGAATAACCGTGAAGTCGAAAAGTCTAAAAACTGAAAAAACAGAAAAATCGGGAGATCAAAATATCAAAAAACCGAAAAATCCCAAAATCGACAAATCGGAAAATCTAAAATTCAAGTAATCGTGAAATCGAAAAGTCTAAAAATTGAAAACATCGAAAAATCGAGAGATCAAATTATCAAAAAGTCGAAAAATCGGGTAATTCACAAATAGACATATCGAAATATAAAAAAAATCGAAAAAAGAAAAGTTTAAAAACTCAAAAATCGAGAAATTGAATAACTGAAAAAGTAAGAAATCGAAAAATTTAAAAATCGTTAAATCGAAAAATTGAAAAATCTAAATTTAACTAAAATTCGAATAACCGTGAAATCGAAAAGTCTAAAAACTGAAAAAATCGAGAGGTCAAAATATACAAAAAGTCGAAAAATCGAGAAATTCACAAATAGAAATGCCGAAAAAAAATAAAAATGAAAAATTGAAATATTTCGGAAATCATAAAACGGTTAAAATCGAAAAATCAAAAATGTCGAAAAATTGAAAAGTTTAAAAACTCAAAAATCTAGAAAATTGAATAATTGAAAAAGTAAGAAATTGAAAAATTTAAAATCGAGAAATCGAAAAATTGAAAAATCTAAATTTAACTAAAATTCGAATAACCGTGAAATCGAAAAGTCTAAAAACTGAAAATAATCGAGATCAAAATATCAAAAAGTCGAAAAATCGAAAAATTGACAAATAGAAAAATCGAAAAATCAAAATATTGATGAAATTAAAACGGTAAAATCGAAAAATTGAAAAGTTTAAAAACTCAAAAATCGAGAAATTGAATAATTGGAAAAGCAAGAAATCGAAAAACAGAATAACAAAAATGGAAAAATTGAAACATTGAAAAATCCAAAGCCCAAAAATCGAAAAATGAAAAAAGTATAAATTGAAAAAATCGAACAATCGAAAAAATTGAAAAATCGAAAAGAAGAAAATTTAAAATTGACAATTTCAGACATTGCAAATTTAAAAAAATCGAAATATTGAAAAATCGGAAAATCGAAAAATGAAAAAAGTACAAACTGCAAAAAAGCGAACAATCGAAAAAACGAAAAAATCGAAAAAGAGCAATTTGAAAAATCAAAAAAATTGAAAAATTGAGAAATTCAGAAGTCGAAAAATGAAAAAAGTACAATCTAAAACAGGAAATTTGAAAAATAAAAAAATTTAAAAAATTGAAAAATTGGAAACCCAAGAACTGAAAAAATTAGAACATGGAAAAATCCAAAGCTGGAAAATCGAAAAGTCGGAAAATTTTAAAACTAAAAATTGAAAAATGTAAAAATCTAAAAACGAAAAATTGAAGTTTCGAAAAATCGTAATACAGAGATATGGAAAACCAAAAATTTGATAATTTAAAATCTCGAAAAATCTAACAATTGAAAATGGAAAAATCAAAAATCGAGAGACCGAGAAATCGAATAACCGTGAAATCGAAAATATGAAAAAGCGAAATACATATTGGGAAATTGGAAAATCGAAAAACCGAATAACGAGTGATCGAAAAACTGAAAAAAATCCAGAATTTCAGAAACTGAGCAATCAGAAAATCAAAAAATTGAAAAATCGGAAAACTCAATAATCGAGTAACCGAAAAATTGAAAATCGAAACTGTGAGAAAACGAAAGCTCGAAAATTGAAAAGTCGGAAAATTTTAAAAAGTAAAAAATGAAAAAACTCGAAAAATCTAAAAATGAAAAATTGAGATTTCGAAAAATCGGAATACTGAAATATGGAAAATCGAAAATTTGATTATTTAAAATCTCGAAAAATCTAACAATTAGGAAATTGAAATATCGACAATCAAGAAACCGAGAAACCAAAAATTGAAAAATCGACGAATTGAAGATCAAGAAATCGAAACATCGAAGAACCGAAAAATCGAGCATTCCAGAAATCGAAAAAACTGAAAATTCGAAAAACTCTGACAAACTGAGAAATCGGTAAATTGATAAATCGAAAGTTCGAAAATCACAAAAAATCAAAAAAACAAATTGGAAAATTTAAAAAATCACAAAATAGAAAAATTTACGAATTCAGAAATCGAAAAAATGAAAAATCGAAACAGTGAAAGATTGGAAGTTCGAAAATCGAAAAGTCGAAAATCGAACAGTAGAAAAATGAATAGAAATTGAAAATTTCAAAAATCGAAATACTGAGAAATCGGAAAATGGAAAAATTGAAAAGTCAAAAAATCGAATAACGAGAAATCGAAAAATTGAAACAGTGAAAAATCAAAAGCTCGAAAATCGAAGTTGAAAAATGGAAAAAGTATAAATTGGAAAAATCGAACAATCGAAAAAACGAAAAAATTGGAAAATCAAAAAAGGGGAAATTTGAACAATAAAAAAAATTGAAAATTTAAAAAATTCTGAAATTGAAAAATCAAAATAATGAAAAATCGGAAAATCCAAGAATTGGAAAAATCCAAACATGGAAAAATCGAAAGCTCGAAAATCGAAAGGTTGATAAGTTTTGAAAAGTAAAAAATTGAAAATACGAAAAATATAAGTAAAACGGAAAAATCGAAAATCGAGAAATCAAAAATTGAGAAACCGAGGAATTGAAACATCGAAGAACCGAAAAATCGAGCATTCCAGAAATTGAAAAACGGAAAAATCGAAAAACCTTGAAATCGAAAAATTGAGAAAACTGGAAATCGAAAAATGAGAAAATCGACATACTGAGAAATCGAAAAATTGAAATATCAAAAAATTTAAAAATCAGGAAATTCAGAATTTGAAAAATCGAAATATTAAAAAATCCATAAATTGAAAAACTGAAAAATCGGAAAAATGTACAATTGAAGCATTGAAAAATCGGAGGCTTGAAAATCGAAAAGTTGAAAAATGAGCAATAAAAAAATTTAAAAAAGGAAAAATTGGAAAATCGAAAAATCTGGTAATCCAGAAATCGAAAAATCTGGAAATCCAGAAATCGAAAGTTCGAAAATCAAAAAAATCGAAAAATAAAGAGTGGAAAATTTTAAAAATCACACAATAGAAAAATCGAGAAACCCGAAAATCGAAAAATGGAAAAGTCGGCAAAGTCGGCAAACTGGGAAATCGAAATATTGAAAAATTCATAAATCCAAAAATTAAAAAATCGGAAAACTGTATAATCGAAAAATCGGCAGATTGGAAATCGAAAAGTTGAGAAATTAAAAAAAAATTTAAACACCAAAAAATTGGAAAACCGAAAAATTGAGAAATCGAAAAATTGAAAAATAAAAAAGTCGACAAACTGAGAAATCTGGAAATTGAAAAATCTAAAGTTCGAAAATCAAACAGTCGAAAAATGATAAACCGAAAAATGCAAATGTTGACAAACTGAAAAATTGACACTTCGAAAATCGAAAAGTGGAAAATTTGAAAAATCAAAAAATTGAAAAATCCAGAAGTTCAGAAATCGACAAATTAATAATCGAAAAATTTAAACATATAAAAATTGATAAACTGAAAAATCGGGTAATCGAAAAATTGAATGAAAAGGTCAACAAAATGAGAAATCGGGAAATTGAAAAATCGAAAATTCGAAAAACGATAAAACTAAAAACGGAAAATTTGAAAAATCAAACAATAGAAAAATCGGGAAACATTGAAATATCGAAGGGTTAAATAAATAAATAAAATAAATAAATAAATAACTTTATTACTAGTATGTACATAGTTACAAAATCTGTTTCATACAAGTCATATCATTACCTCTGGCTATGAGCACCTCCATCAACTCACAGCCTGTTTATACCTTTATCAATAAGAAAATTGTCTATGTTATAATACGCCTTTTTCACTAGATATTTTTTGATTTTTTTTTAAATTTGGCATATTACGCTCTTTAATAAACATCGGCAGTTATTATTATTAAATAATTTTACACAAAATAATTCACATTTTTTACAGTCTTCCATAAATTTAGCTCAAAAAATCGAAGTCGAAAAACAAAAAAAAATAAAACTTGAAAATCAAACAATCAAAAAAACGAAAAATTGAGAATTCCAAAAATCTAAACATCGAAAAATGGAAAATCGAGTGAGTCGTCCTTGAATTAATCAATAAATAAATCATCATTAACAACAGCGACTACACACACATAATAATCCACGGAAATTATCCACAAGCTAGACATTCCGGAAAATTTTGCAAATTTCAAATCGTCGAAGTCACCGTCGCTCTCGTAAACTTTACCTCACTCCACCTACAACAACCAACCTCATTTCCACCAATGAATCCAACGATGCACTTAAAAACTTCTCTATGGCGCCGTGTTTTTCTACGAATTCTTGTTGACTTACCGTTTGCACACAAGTAAGTTGCAAAAGGTTTTCTCTGGTAAAGATATAATACGGGTAAGTATAACACAAATACCTCCATCATGAGAACAAACAACAACTTTTCAAGTTTCTCGTGCACAAACACGCCTCGCTTTAAGAAACAGCAAAGCGGGAAAACGTTGATCAGAAACGCTTATGGAATAAATTTCCACCAAGTGGTTGTTCAACGAGAAAAACTACGCCACAATTGGCCGGAGTGATTTGTCGCCAGGAAATGTGCGTCCCGTTTAAACTTAATCCCCCAATTTGAACCGTATTTACCCAACCATTTTAAGCGTAGATAACGCTTACAAACAAAGACACGCAAACAATCAATTGATGTTTGTAGTAAATAGTGGCTCGATTGTAAGAAAGAACAAAAACTTATTATTATTATTATTATTATTATTATTATTATTATTATAATGCATAGTGTCCACGGGTGGGGAACCCAATTACAGGACACAGAAACGTTGTACAAATATTTTAAGCATAACTTCAACTTGGCTCTGTTTGGTAGCATCTTTTAATCTGACCTAAAGTGCAGTTAATAGATCGACTTGATTTCGATGTCCATATAATTAACCACCATTTGAACAAGTGGAGAATTTGCTCTACTCATAGTGCGTACAGTGGGCAAATAGAAAGAATTTTTACTACGTATGTTCCCTCTGTTGATCTTAAGTGATAAATTGCAAAGTATATCAGGACACTCTTGCAGTCCTTTGACATTTTAAATAAAGTTATTACCGAGTGCTCTCTACGTCTATTTAGCAAAGATGGAATTTTGAATCTACCAGAAGTAAATCCTGAGGATAACCTCTCAGGGGATAAACGCCATCGACTATGTAGGACACCGTCTTAAGAAAACGTCTTTGTATTCTTTCAAGGGAAGAAATGTGGATATTATATACAGGACTCCATATGACAGAGGCGTATTCAAGACAAGATCTACAGTAAGTGAAATAGAGTAATTTCAGTGTTTCAATATCACCAAACTCCCGACCATTCCGGATGACAAAGCCTAAGGATTTGAAAGCAGACTCAGTTATTGCCTGAATATGTTGACTGAATGAAAGTTTTGAGTCGAAGACTACCCCAAGATCGCGTATAACTTCAGGCCTAGTAAAAACGGTGTTATCAATGCTGTATCTGTAAATAATGGGTTTTTCTTTTTTGGTGAATGACATGGCATAGCATTTAGTTTTATTAATCATTAAATTGTTATTCAAACACCATCTGTAAACTCTGTCAAGACATTTTTGAAGCCGAAGAGAATCATGAAATGAATTGACTACAGTATAAATCTTCAAATCATCCGCAAAGAGAAGGGAATGCACATCTATGGCATCAACAATGTCATTAATATACATATTGAAAAGCAAGGGACCCAATACGGAGCCTTGTGGAACACCTGTCTCTTGTTTGAACAGTTCTGATTTAAATCCATTGATTTTAACAAATAAATATCGACTGTCTAAATAAGAATTTAACAATGAAATTAATGAGTCCGAAAACCCAAAACATTCCAACTTTTGCATTAGGAGGCGATGGTCAATTTTATCAAATGCCTTTGATAAATCAGTATAAATGACGTCCACTTGGCATTGGTTGTCTAATGAATCACTTAAAAATTGTGTTAAGGAAAGAAGATTTGTCATGGTGGAGCGTCCTTTGGTAAAACCATGCTGAGTTGAGGAAATCATTTGTGATATATGATGGGACAAAATATTATGTAATACTGTTTCAAACACCTTGGCAAAATTAGAAATAATAGATATGGGCCTATAATTTTCAACATTTGATTTTTCTCCTTTTTTGTAAACAGGGCAAATTCTAGAGTACTTCCATTTATTAGGAAAAGTACATGTCTTTAAAATAAGGTTGAATATAATAGTTAATGGTATCGTGAACACATTTGCACAATCTTTCACTACAAAAGCTGGTATTTGATCAGGTCCGTTAGTCATTTTGGGTTTTAAGTTCTTAATGGCGTTATATACATTCTCTTCACTGATGTGTTTTACGCTAAGAATATTTTTATTTAGACTTGTACACTTAAGATTAACAGGTGGATTTTTGTCAGTAAAAGATTGGGCAAAGTGATTAGCAAATGCGTCAACAATTTCCTTGGGATTGGAGAGGTTTGAATCTTTGTACGTCATATTCTGTGGAAAAAGGTCTGATTTTTTTTTGGAGTTTATAAATGCCCAAAACCTCTTAGGGTCTAACTTAACACAGTAATTCATTCGTTGCAAATACAATTTATAGGCATCTTTTATTTTAGATTTCAACTGGGTTCTCAAAGTTTTAAATGTCAGATAGTCATCCGGAGATTTAGTTTTACTATACTTTTTCCAAGCAGATTTCTTTTGCTTCACTATTTTGATAATAGAGCCATTGAACCAATTGGGATAATTACCTACATGAGTTACTTTCCTTGGAACATGCACTTGGAAAATCTCATCTAAGATTTGATAGAACTTAGAAACGAACTTAAAATTCGAGTAATCGTGAAATCGAAAAGTCTAAAAACTGAAAAAATCGAAAAATCGAGAGATCAAAATATCAAAAAGTCGAAAAAACGAGAAATTCACAAATAGATATATCGAAATATAAAAAAAAATGGAAAAATAGAAATACTGAGAAATCCTAAAACGGTAAAATCGAAAAAATGAAAAATGTCGAAAAATCGAAAAATTGAAAAGTTTAAAAACTCAAAAATCGAGAAACTGAATAATTGAAAAAGCAAGAAATCGAAAAACAGAATAACAAGAAATCGAAAAATTGAAACATTGAAAAATCCAAATCTCAAAAATCGAAAAATGAAAAAAGTATAAATTGAAAAAATCGAACAATCGAAAAAATTGAAAAATCGAAAAGAAGAAAATTTAAAATTGAGAATTTCAGACATTGCAAATTTAAAAAAATCGAAATATTGAAAAATCGGAAAATCGAAAAATGAAAAAAGTACAAACTGCAAAAAAGCGAACAATCGAAAAAACGAAAAAATCGAAAAAGAGAAATTTGAAAAATCAAAAAAATTGAAAAATTGAGAAATTCAGAAGTCGAAAGATGAAAAAAGTACAATCTAAAACAGGAAATTTGAAAAATAAAAAAAATTAAAAAATTGAAAAATCGGAAACCCAAGAATTGAAAAAATTAGAATATGGAAAAATCCAAAGCTGGAAAATCGAAGTCGGAAAATTTTAAAAACTAAAAATTGAAAAATGTAAAAATCTAAAAACGAAAAATTGAAGTTTCGAAAAATCGTAATACTGAGATATGGAAAACCAAAAATTTGATAATTTAAAATCTCGAAAAATCTAACAATTGAAAATGGAAAAATCAAAAATCGAGAGACCGAGAAATCGAATAACCGTGAAATCGAAAATATGAAAAAGCGAAATACATATTGGGAAATTGGAAAATCGAAAAACCGAATAACGAGTGATCGAAAAACTGAAAAAAATCCAGAATTTCAGAAACTGAGCAATCAGAAAATCAAAAAATTGAAAAATCGGAAAACTCAATAATCGAGTAACCGAAAAATTGAAAATCGAAACAGTGAGAAAACGAAAGCTCGAAAATTGAAAAGTCGGAAAATTTTAAAAAGTAAAAAATGAAAAAACTCGAAAAATCTAAAAATGAAAAATTGAGATTTCGAAAAATCGGAATACTGAAATATGGAAAATCGAAAATTTGATTATTTAAAATCTCGAAAAATCTAACAATTAGGAAATTGAAATATCGACAATCAAGAAACCGAGAAACCAAAAATTGAAAAATCGACGAATTGAAGATCAAGAAATCGAAACATCGAAGAACCGAAAAATCGAGCATTCCAGAAATCGAAAAAACTGAAAATTCGAAAAACTCTGACAAACTGAGAAATCGGTAAATTGATAAATCGAAAGTTCGAAAATCACAAAAATCAAAAAAACAAATTGGAAAATTTAAAAAATCACAAAATAGAAAAATTTACGAATTCAGAAATCGAAAAAATGAAAAATCGAAACAGTGAAAGATTGGAAGTTCGAAAATCGAAAAGTCGAAAATCGAACAGTCGAAAAATGAATAGAAATTGAAAATTTCAAAAATCGAAATACTGAGAAATCGGAAAATGGAAAAATTGAAAAGTCAAAAAATCGAATAACGAGAAATCGAAAAATTGAAACAGTGAAAAATCAAAAGCTCGAAAATCGAAGTTGAAAAATGGAAAAAGTATAAATTGGAAAAATCGAACAATCGAAAAAACGAAAAAATTGGAAAATCAAAAAAGGGGAAATTTGAACAATAAAAAAAATTGAAAATTTAAAAAATTCAGAAATTGAAAAATCAAAATAATGAAAAATCGGAAAATCCAAGAATTGGAAAAATTCAAACATGGAAAAATCGAAAGCTCGAAAATCGAAAGGTTGATAAGTTTTGAAAAGTAAAAATTGAAAATACGAAAAATATAAGTAAAACGGAAAAATCGAAAATCGAGAAATCAAAAATTGAGAAACCGAGGAATTGAAACATGGAAGAACCGAAAAATCGAGCATTCCAGAAATTGAAAAACGGAAAAATCGAAAAACCTTGAAATCGAAAAATTGAGAAAACTGGAAATCGAAAAATGAGAAAATCGACATACTGAGAAATCGAAAAATTGAAATATCAAAAAATTTAAAAATCAGGAAATTCAGAATTTGAAAAATCGAAATATTAAAAAATCCATAAATTGAAAAACTGAAAAATGTACAATTGAAGCATTGAAAAATCGGAGGCTTGAAAATCGAAAAGTTGAAAAATGAGCAATAAAAAAATTTAAAAACGGAAAAATTGGAAAATCGAAAAATCTGGTAATCCAGAAATCGAAAAATCTGGAAATCCAGAAATCGAAAGTTCGAAAATCAAAAAAATCGAAAAATAAAGAGTGGAAAATTTTAAAAATCACACAATAGAAAAATCGAGAAACCCGAAAATCGAAAAATGGAAAAGTCGGCAAAGTCGGCAAACTGGGAAATCGAAATATTGAAAAATTCATAAATCCAAAAATTAAAAAATCGGAAAACTGTATAATCGAAAAATCGGCAGATTGGAAATCGAAAAGTTGAAAAATGAAAAAAAAATTAAACACCAAAAAATTGGAAAACCGAAAAATTGAGAAATCGAAAAATTGAAAAATAAAAAAGTCGACAAACTGAGAAATCTGGAAATTGAAAAATCTAAAGTTCGAAAATCAAACAGTCGAAAAATGATAAACCGAAAAATGCAAATGTTGACAAACTGAAAAATTGACACTTCGAAAATCGAAAAGTGGAAAATTTGAAAAATCAAAAAATTGAAAAATCCAGAAGTTCAGAAATCGACAAATTAATAATCGAAAAATTTAAACATATAAAAATTGATAAACTGAAAAATCGGGTAATCGAAAAATTGAATGAAAAGGTCAACAAAATGAGAAATCGGGAAATTGAAAAATCGAAAATTCGAAAAACGATAAAACTAAAAACGGAAAATTTGAAAAATCAAATAATAGAAAAATCGGGAAACATTGAAATATCGAAGGGTTAAATAAATAAATAAAATAAATAAATAAATAAATAAATATCTTTATTACTAGTATGTACATAGTTACAAAATCTGTTTCATACAAGTCATATCATTACCTCTGGCTATGAGCACCTCCATCAACTCACAGTCTGTTTATACCTTTATCAATAAGAAAATTGTCTATGTTATAATACGCCTTTTTCACTAGATATTTTTTTATTTATGTTTTAAAATTTGGCATATTACGGTCTTTAATAGACATCAGCAGTTATTAAATAATTTTACACAAAAATAATTCACACTTTTTACAGTCTTCCATAAATTTAGCTCAAAAAATCGAAGTCGAAAAAATAAAAAAAATTAAACTTGAAAAATCAAACAATCAAAAAAACGAAAAATTGAGAATTCCAAAAATCTAAACATCGAAAAATGGAAAATTGAGAAAATCTCGGGAAAATTGAATGAGTCGTCCTTGAATTAATCAATAAAATAAATCATCCTTAACAACAGCGACTACACACACATAATAATCCACGGAAATTATACACAGCTGGATATTCCGGAAAATTTTTACAGATTTCAAATATCCAAAGTCACCGTCGCTCTCTTAAACTTTACCTCACTCCAGCTACAACAAGCAAACCTCATTTCCACACCAATGAATCCAACGATGCACTTAAAAACTTCTCTATGGCGCCGTGTTTTTCTACGAATTCTTGTTGACTTACCGTTTGCACACAAGTAAGTTGCAAAAGGTTTTCTCTGGTAAAGATATAATACGGGTAAGTATAACACAAATACCTCCATCATGAGAACAAACACCAACTTTTCAAGTTTCTCGTGCACAAACACGCCTCGCTTTAAGAAACAGCAAAGCGGGAAAACGTTGATCAGAAACGCTCATGGAATAAATTTGCACCCAAGTGGTTGTTCAACGAGAAAAACTACGCCACAATTGGCCGGAGTGATTTGTCGCCAGGAAATGTGCGTCCCGTTTAAACTTAATCCCCCAATTTGAACCGTATTTACCCAACCATTTTAAGCGTAGATAACGCTTACAAACAAAGACACGCAAACAATCAATTGATGTAGTAAATAGTGGCTCGATTGTAAGAAAGAACAAAAACTTAATGATGTTGATCGATGATCCGTGTTTACTGCCACTCCAGCCGTTAAATTCCATTTACCTACAATCCGTCCTCACCTCCTTTAATAATTAATTAATCTCCGACAAACACCATAAAGCATCGTCGTCTACAAACACAGATACTTTTCTATAAATAGCGCGAAAATGCTCAAGTCGTATGTGTATCAATCCGTGCAATAGCAAACCGCAATTCCTCGTTTTTGCAAACAATTCACAACCATGAAAGCCGTCTTCCTGTTCGCCTTGCTTCTAACAAACTGCAAAAGTGATCCACTGAGCAAAATTCCCTGCATTTGTACGCGAATATACGCTCCAGTGTGTGCCTCGAATGGAATATCTTACGGAAATAAATGCGAATTTCTTTGTCATCTCAAGTCAAGGCCGCGTGAAGAGCAGAAATCATTATCCATTGTGAAGTTCGGGGCCTGCGAGGAGCCGCCAGCCATACAAGAACTCCCGGAAACGGACAATGGGGAAGAGGACTACGTGGACAGGGACGGAGCGGACGCACCGGAGCCGGGAAATATTAGCGGATAATTTATCAAGAGGACGGTAGGGGAGATGGGCGACATGGAAAATCTGGACCCAAAATCCCAACTTTTGACACAACTAGACACAATTTATTGGTTCAAAGTTTAACATTAGGCAACAATAGTTTTAGTTAATTATATACTTAGTGATGTACTTTCGTCCGTCAATCTCACTGGTCCCACTTTCCCCTACTTAGAGTAAAACTGTTGTAACATAATTTATACAAGTTGTAAAATACACTGAAGTGAATAATAATCAATTTTAATTTTCTTGAACTTACCTTTTCAATGGTGCCACATTTATACCACTGGATTTTGTCCTCGGGGACATGTCGCAGTCTCCTGTGTTTTATCAAAGGGGGCCACTGGATTTGATCTTCGGGTGACTATTTTACAGTGATCTGTTTTTTCAGTTCAAAGTTTAGCTTGTATTTAACCTTACCTAACCAAACCATTTTTAACTTGTCTTCCAGTTCACACTTCCACCGTTTTCGTGCTTTTTTCGCAAACATTGCGGCTACAAAAAGTGAGGTTAGGTTACAGTTTTCCCAATTTAATATCTACAAACTGGTATCATCGAACCAAACACGCATTTATACCCCGTGAAACCGTAATTACCTGTTTAAACAAATAAAACTCATTTATTAATTTATTTTGCTTCAATTTCGAATCATTCTTCGAACTTGCACATAACCTAAAACTCGACTTACATTTACTGCGCATGCGTCATTTTGTTAACCTCAAAATTCAAATTTAAAATGAATCAATCGATTTCATCGCTGAATTTGCCGCAAAACGTAGTTACGAAACTCGAAAACGCCGGTTTTCACCATTGCAACGACGTCGCAGACAATTTAGACGCGATTACCCCGAAAATCAAGCTCCCGGATTGGGGTCAGTCACGACAGCCCCGAAACCCAAAACAGCTCTCGAGCTATGTGACGACAAATCGGGCTCACTGCAACCCTAATTCCAGAACTGGAGACACTTTTAACGAAAATCGCGCTACCAGGGTGCATCACCGAACTCTGTGGCTTTCCAGGGAGCGGAAAAACGCAGCTGTGTTTACATTTAGCTGTGGGGGCGAAGTCGCACGTTGTGTTCATCCACACGAACAAAAACCTAAACCCTGAGAGACTCAGAGGTATTTATTGGTGTTGTATGTTCGAAAATTACAATTGTGTTTTTAGAAATTTGTCAGAAGTGTGGCGTCGATGCAGACACTACTTTGGCAAGAATTTTGTGTGGAGGCTCCGGATCCCGTCACTCTAACCGCAAGCGTGGAGTTTTTGCGTTCGTGGTTGAAACAGAATAGTGTGGGGGTGGTCCTGATTGATAGTATTTCGTGGCCTTTGAGGCTGCAACCCAGTGGCGAAAAAACCAAGCTTGTGTATACGTTGTTGCAGACTTTGCGGGCTTTGGGTAACGAGCACGGTTTCACGGTTATTTTAACTAATGATTTGACCACACGGATAGTGGCTGGGAAAGCGTACAACACGTCTTCGTTCGGAGAGTATTTTTATCATTTGGTTAACAATAGGATTTTGTTGTCGAAAGAAGCGGATTCGTTTAGTGCAAGTGTGTTGAAGAGCGTGAATGGGGGCCCAGAGACGATTAGTTTTAAAATTTAAATCTGGTGACTAAAATGTCATTTGGGGTTTTCGACGCAGGTTGGTATTACTATTATCAGAGAACATAGAGAAGCGTCATATCGACTTATGTTGGCAATAGTTTTTTAACGGGAATAAAATTAACTACAAAAAATGTAATATTTTTAACGACGGGTTTTATTTCGACAAATTGACACTAGATTTACCAGAATATTACAAGCTGCTTACTGACTTTTATAAATTCTTTATTTGTTGATTTTTCAATTTTTTCGGTTTTCAGATTTTTCACTTTTTACGTTTTTCGATTTTTCGATCTTTATTGATTTCATTTTTCGATTCTCATTTTTTAATTTCTCAGTTTTTGCCATTTCAGTTTTGGGATTTTTCATATGTTCTTACTTTCATTATTCTATTTTTCGATCTTGACTTTTGATTTTTGATTTTTAAATTTTTTCTATTTTTTATTAAGTTTTCGATATTACTTAATTTTTGATTTTTCGATTTCTCTTTAGATTCTCAGTTTTTTATTATTTTTCATGTTTCGATTTTTAATTTTCGATTTCGACTTGTTTTTCATTTTCTAGTTTTTCATATTTCGTTTTGTTTTTTAATATTTCGATTCTTCGATTTTTATTTTAGGTTCTTGATTTTCGAGTTTCGTTTCGTTTTCCTTTTTGATTTTTAACATTTTATAGATTTTTAATTTTTATTTTAATTTCGTTTTTCTAATTTTCATTCTCAGTTTTCGAATTATTTCATTTTTCAGTTTTCAATTTTTCAATGTTTCGATTTTAATCTTTTGATTTTTTCGACTCTTTTAGATTTTTTCTGTTTTTCAATTACGATTTTTTAAATTTTCGATTTTTTTTTTCAAATTTGACATTTTATAAACTGGCTTTTTTCGATTTTTCAATTAATCGATGTTTTGATTTTCCCATTTTTGACTTTCGATGTTTTGATATTCCGTTCTTCAATTCTTTAATTTTTCGATTTTTCAAAGGTTTTGGTTTTTTTTTTTTGATTTTTTTTAAGGTTTCAATTTTTCGACTGCTACTCATTTTTCGATTTTGTTCAGGGTTTCCAATTTTCAGGTTTTTTTTCAGTTTTTCTCATGTTTTTTCGATATTTCAGTATTGGGATTTTTCAATATTTTGAAATTTTTTCGATTTTTGGCTTCTGGATTTTTCGATGTGTCGATTTTTTTCTTTTTGATTTTATTTTTTCGTTTGCTTAATCTTTCGATATTTCGACTTCCCGGTTTTAGATTTTCTGTTTTCAATTGTCGTTTTAAATTTTTCGATTTTCAATGTTTTGATTTCCCGATTTAGTTTTCCATTTTTCTTTTTTTCATTTTCAGTTTCGATATTTAGTTGGGATTTTTCAATATTCGATTTTCGACTTTTCGATTTTGACTCCTGGATTTTTCAGATGTGTCGACCTTTTTACTTTTTGATTTTTTCATTTTTAAAATTTTGATTTTTCGATTTCTCGATTTTTCATTCAGTTCTTCATATTTCAATTTTTCAAGTTTTCGAATTTTTCAAATGTTTCGATTTACTTAATCTTTTGATTTTTCGACTATCCCGGTTTTAGATTTTCGTTTTTCAATTGTCATTTTGTAAATTTTCGATTTTTTGATTTTTCAAATTTGACTTTCATAAACTCTCAATTTTTCGATTTTTCAATTAATCGATGTTTGATTTTCCCATTTCTTGACCTTCGAGTTTTCGATCTTCCTGTTCTTCAGTTCTTTAATTTTTGTTTTTGTTTTCGATTTTTAATTTTTCAAAGTTTGATCTTTCACTCTCACTTTTTTGATTTTTCAATTTAATCAGTTTAGTTTTTCATTTTTCTTCTTTCGGTTTTCCTTTTTGACTTCTCATTTTATTTATTTTGATTTTTCAGTTTTTCGATTTTTTCAATTTTTGGATTTCAAATTTAGGTTTTTCATCTTTTGATATTACTTTCAATATTTCTTACTTGAATTTTCAATTTTTCATTCGGTTTTAGATTTTCTAGTTTTCGATTTCTTTGTCAATTTTTGATTTTTCAAGTTTTCAAATTGACTTTATAACTTCAATTTTTCGATGTTCAATAATCGATGTTTTGATTTCCATTTTTGATTCGAGTTTTTCAATTCTTTGAATTTTCGATTTTCAGATTTTTATTTTTGATTTTTAATTTTTTATTTTTCTAATTGCTTCAATTTTCGATTTCTTGTTCAGTTTTGATATTTCAGTTCGATTTTTCAGTTTCATTTTCGTTAAGATTTTTATCTATTTTGAATTCTTTCTTATTTTGACTTTGATTCACTGTCATTTTTATTTTCGATTTTTTAATTAAATTTTCGATTTTTGATTTCTCATTTCTGATTTTCATTTTTCAATTTTCGAATTTTCAATTTATTTAATTATTTTCGACTTTCGTTTGGTTTTGATTTTATTTTTTTAATTTTTATTATTTCAATTTTTTTATTTTTCGATTTTTTCTATTTTTTGTCTCAATTTTCATTTTTAATTCTCATTTTTTTCGATGATTCGTTTTACGATTTTTCAAGGTTTTCTCATTTTTCATTTTTTTTCATTTCATTTTTCATTTATTTTCGATTTTCAATTTTTCGATTTTTCAATATTCGATTTTTGATTTTGCATTTTTGACTTCATGTTGATTTTCCAGTTTCATTTTATTTTCGATTTTTTTGATTTTTTAATTTTTGTTTCATTTGACTTACTTTTTGGATTTTTCTATTGGTTTTTGATTTAGTTCTCATTTTGATTTTTTTTCCATTTTTAGTTTTTCTTTCATTTTTCAGTTTTTCGATATTTCAGTTTTGGAATTTTTCAATATTTCGATTTTGACTTTTCGATTTTGCTCCTGGAGTTTTCGATGTGTCGACTTTTACTTTTTTCGATTTTTTAATTTTTAAAATTTAGATTTTTCGATTTCTCGATTTTTCATTTCAGTTCTTCGATATTTCATTTTTCAAGTTTTCGAATTTTTCAAATGTTTCGATTCTTAATCATTTGATTTTTCGACTCCCGGTTTTAGATTTTTGTTTTTCGTTGTCTTTTTTCAATTTTTATTTTCATTTTTTTGACATTTCATCTCATATCTTCATTTTTCGATTTTTCAATTAATCGATGTTTTTGAATTTTCCATTTTTTACTTCATGTTTCGATTTTCCAGTTTTCAATTTTTAATTTTTTTCAATTTTTTTTCAGTTTTTTTTCAATTTTTTTATTTTATTTTTAATGTTCAATTTTTCGTTTCATTTTTAATTTTCTTTGCTCAATTTTTCGACTTTTAGTTACTCAGTTTGATTTTCAGTTTTCGGATTTTTAGGTTTTCCATTTTACAGTTTTTTCGATATTTCAGTTTTGGGATTTTTCAATATTTCGATTCTTCGACTTTTCGATTTTTGGCTTCTGGGTTTTTCGATATGTCAACCTTTTTACTTCTTCGATTTTTCAATTTCTGGATTTTTAAATTTTAGATTTTTCAATCTTTTGATATTTTAATTTTTCAATATTTCTTAATCTTTCTATTTTTCGACTTCCAGGTTTTAAATGTTCTGTTTTTCGATGTATCTTTTTTTCAATTTTTTATTTTGGCCTATTTCTGTTTCTCACTTTTTCCAGTTTTCCATTTTTTCGTTTTTTTGATTTTTCCGCTTTTCCAATTTTTCAACTTTTAACTTTTTTGTCGATTTCTCTATTTTTCGACTTCATCACTTTTCGATTTTTCGTTCTTTGGATCTTTCAATCTCTCAATTTTTCGAATTTTTAAGTTTTTTTTTTCTCGATTTATAGACAGTTGGATTTTTCGACATTTTGATTAACAATTTCTCAATTTTTAACTTTTCGATTTTGACTTATTTCGGTTTCTCAATCTTGATCTTTTGATTTTTCGATTTCTCAATTTTTCACAAAAGATTTTTTTTATTGGCATCGACTATTTAAATTTGGCGCTTGCCTTTGACGGTTGAGGCCGCTTCCCCATCTACGCGTTTTTGCGAATCTGCGTACGCGTATCGTTGGCATTCGCAAGCTTCCATTTAAACATAGCTTCCCCATTGCGTGCGTATAAACGTAAAACGCGTAAAGGCGTAGCATAAAATATAAGTTAATATAACCTCAAAATATAACCAAGTTGTCATCAGATCTGTCATTACTTTCATATGTAATTCGAAATGGGGAAATATAATAAGAAAGTAGCAGTAGAGCTGTGTCAAGAACTCATCACGAAATTATGTTTTATATACCGAAAAAGGAAAAATAAAGTAAGGAAGATAGCATTACGAAAAAAAATTATTAAAGTGTACGCCTTGTATCTGGAAGCAAAGAAAGCGAATGAAAGACAGTTTTGGGTGCGACCTATTTTTACTGTAACAAACCGATTATTGCAAGGGGCCAGTGCAAATTTGTCACACACAATGAGAGATTCTGATCCGAAAAAATATTTGAGGTTATGTTTGCAAACCATTCGAATTTGACCGCCGTAGCACCTCTTTTCTACGCGTAAAAGTTAAAGTAAAATCAACTCGAAGCGAAGTGACCTTGGATACGCGCGTAGAAAATTTTCTTGGATTTCATTGGTCGAATGGAGATACGCGACATTCGCACTTCGCAAATACGCGTTCATGGGGAACTTACCTGACTCCAATGTCAATAAGGGTTATTTTGCAAAATCAGCCTATATGTCGCATCTACATTAATCTATGCTATTATTTTGTTTTTATTAAATTGTTTTGTTTATAATTTTTCTACAATCGAGCCCCAATTAAATGTGTGAGTATGCCACCAGCGACATACTTTTTAATTCGATTTTCTAATAATTAATTGTGGCGATTGACAGTTAACCTCAACGCTGTCATTGCTGCCAACCTAGATGACCCCTCTTCGTACGAAATCGTGTTTTGATCACTTGAAGCGCAAATCTAATCAAAAATATCATTCGAGCGCTCTATTAATAGATAAGTGCATACCAGTGCCCCGGTTTTATGGAAGCAAAGGAGGTCACTGAAGAATTCATCAAAAATGAGCTCAATACCGAACTTGATGCCATCCATCCCAGGTTCCTGGAGCCCCAAGATGCAGCTGTGATCAGGGAATACCAGGTTCAACACGACTATTACTGTGACGAGTGCCGACAGTTTTTTGCCCCCACCGTGGAGGCCCTTAAAGTACACTTCAGCGGGGACATGGTGGACCACAAACCCTACGCTTCGTGCGTTTATTGCGAAGGAACAGTTTTTCAGTACAAATTCAACAACGAGAGGAAGCTCTACCATAATTGTCGGGATTACAGGAAAAAGGAGGCAACTGAGAGCGATGGAGAGAAGACTGAATGAATTTCAGGCTGTGCACACAATTACCTGTTACCAGAAAATAGTTAATATATTTTTGCAACTATGAAAATGTATTTTTTGATAGAAAAAATATACTTTATAAATACAGAATTAGTTGTTTAAAAAATCTAGTAGACGCTGCAAGCAGCAAATAAATAAACTATGGTAATATCAAACCGGGTTCCGTTCAGGATCCTGCAACCTTAAAATGGTAACGTTTTTCTTGACGAAAGACACGTCTTGGGGCGTCAGAAACACGAACTGCAACTCTGGATGGGTCTCTGCATGATGTATCAAAATATCTAAGACTTTCGTTCGGTTTAACTTATCCATATAGACGTCAAACTCGTCCAGAAAATAAAACGGGAATTCCATGCATTGCCACAAAGCGTACAGGAACGCCACTGTGGAGAAGGATCGCTCTCCTCCTGACAGGTTTGCAGTCGTCGTGGACCCCTGAGAACCATGTTGTGGCACCACAACTAGATCCAATTTCTTGCTTTGCATATCAATGTCGACTGACCCCTAAAACACACCTTTAAAACCTGTTTCCACGAAAACAAAACAAAAATTACTTGAAACTGGCGCACTTCCATTATTTTATTGAACGAGTGTTTGATGAAAGTTATGAAAAAGTTCTCAGTTAGTTGGTAGTGACGACTTCTCTTATCAATCGCCGTGTTTAGCTCTCTAATATCGTTATTCAAGCAATTCAAGAGCGCGGATATTTTGGTGAATTTTTCCTGCATCTGTTGGTACTTGTCTACGAGTTCGTCGGTGTTTTCGGTGGTGACTTCGATTTTTCGCACGGATTTCTCGAGGTTGGTTATCTCTGTCGCGATGTCGTGGACTTTCCTGATTATTTGATTATTATTGTTATCTTAATTACGAAAAACTATATACCTCAGTGTTTCCGGTCTTTCCCCCAAACTGGTCGCCTGTTGCGTGTAGTTCCCCACCGCGGTTTGCTTAGTCGCCACTTGACCCCTAGCCTCACTCAATCGTTTCTCCAACTCCTTGACTTTCCGCTTGTCGAATTCGTCTCTCGTCGCGATTTCCTTCTGCCTGGTTTGCTCCTCTTGGACTTGACCCTGAAATTCATCCCTCAGTACGAACCATACTCGAAAATGGTACGTACCTCCAGATTTCGCATCCGATCTTCCAGACTAGAACTCGAACTTTTCAATTTTTGTAGTTTCTCGTCGTTTTCTTTAAGACTCGCTCGGATCTCTTTGAGTTCTTGCTCGACTTGCGCCATTTGGGCCTTCTTTTGTTGCAAAGTAGTACGGATTTCCGCTAATTCGGTTTCCTAAATGAATAAAAATAAAAAACTTGGTCGAAAATTGTTTCGACAGAACTTCCCTTGCCCCTGAAGTCCAGTATTTTCGAAAATTATAAAATTTGACCTTGCAATAATTTCAAAAGTGTGCGATATACTTTATTGAATGATAAAAAGACCAACGGGAATAGTGGTATCTGAACAATATGTGTAGTGTTTAAAATGTTTATGTTAATACATCGGAAAATAATAATAATTATTTGTTTTCAGTTTTTTGTCGTGAATATAAAACTACGTACATATAAGAGAAAGAGGCAAAATATAAACCCCACCCACCCGCCCATGTCTCAATTGTGACGACTTTTTTATTCGCCGTGAGCCGAGGGGCGGAGCTTAATTGCAAAATGCTTATTTCTCTATACGAAATACCATGTAAAACTTGTTGTTAAGTATCAAGTCGTTGAATCATTTATGTTAAAAAACAACGTCAAAAATAAGCCCCGCCCACCCACCCCAACCTTAATTGTGATGAATTATTCATTCGTTGTCCGACCGAGGGGTGGAGTTTAATTATAAAATCGTTGTTAAAAGTTTACCATTTTTAACAAGTCAATCTTGTCGCGAAAAAAAGATTACGTATATTCAGAAAAAAGGCAAAATTGAGGAGACTGCTATATCAACAACAACAAAACATAGTTCACACGATAATTTCTTGTAGAGAAATAAAGATTTTGTAGATAAGCTCCGCCCCTGGGCCAAGGGCGAATAAAAAAATCACCACCAATGAGACAGGGGTGGGTGGGCGGGGCTTCAATTTTGCTTCTTTTCTTAATATATGTAATTTTCTTTTCTCAACAAAATAATTAAACATCAAAAATGTGTAATTTTTTTATGTCAGAGAATCTAATTCGTATTTGATTAATTTTAATACCTTGAATTTCGGAAAAAAATTGCCTTAATTTCTGTTTATCATTCATTTCGCTTCGTTTATAACGTCTCAACGGTAAAATATCAATATCAAGTTTTCCATAAATTTTAGTATCAATATGTTGAAAAATTAATACGAAAGTTTCCAGAAAAATACACTTTGTTATCGATTTTTTATATTCTTTCAAATTCTCTCAATATCCCTGAAGATTCCTTCAGATTTCCTTAGAATTCTTTAAGATCGCTTTGGATCCTTGCAGATTGTTCCAGATTCTTCCAGTTTTTTCTACATTTTTCTAGATTCTCTCAAATTCTCTCAGATTCTGCCAGATTTACCTAGATTCGTCTAGATTTTCTTGGATTCCCTGAGACTCTTCCAGATTCTTTCCTTTTTTTTAAGATTCTTCTTTTCGGATTCTTTGGGATTTTTTCACATTCTTTAGAATTTTTTCAGATTCTTTCAAAGACACCGTCAGGAATTCTCACGATTCTTTCAAATTTTTTAATTCTATTCAGATCGTTTTCAAACCATGCAGATATTTTCAGATCCCTGCGACTTTTCCAAATTCTTCCAGATTTTTCTAGATTCTTCGAGATTCTCACAGATTCCCACAGGTTTCCTCCGATTCCTTCAAATACTTTCCGAATCTCTCAGATTCTTTCCAAACTCGCAATTTCTCTCAGATTCCCTCTAATTCCTTCAGATTCTTTCAAATGCATTCAGATGCTTTCATTTTCTTTCTAATTCTGTCTTTCAGATTTTTTCGATTTTTTTTTTTAATCTTTCTGATTATTCCGAATGCTTTTCGATGCTTCCGGTTTGTTTCCAATCAAATTTTTTAAGAATCTATCTATCAGGAATCGTCAATATCCTTTCAAATTTTTCAGTTCTATTCAGATCGTTTCAGATTCTTCCAGTTCTTTTTTTTAGATTCTATTTGATTTTTCGAAATCCTTCAAAATATATCATAGGTTCTTTCAAATTGCTCCAAATTCCATCAGTTTCTTTACGAATCTCTCAAATTCTGTTAGATTCCCTCACTCTCTAGGATTCTCTGGATTTTAATAACAATAATAATATTTGCTTTCAAATTTTCCCACATTGCTTCAAAGTCCTCCAAAAATCTCTAGCAAATCTAAAAGAATCTAGAAAAATCTGAAAGAGTCTGCAGGAATCTGAAAGGATTTGTAAGGATCTGAAACAATCTGAACAGAACTAAAAAATTTTAAAGAATCTTGAGGATTTCTGATGGGTGTTTGAAAGAATCTGAAAAGTTCAAAGGAATCTGAAAAAGTTCGAAAGAATCCGAAAAATGCGAAAAAGAGAATTAGAAAAAATCCAAAGAATTCAAAAAAGAGTCGTAAAGAAAATGAAAGAATTTGAAAAAATCTTAAATTCTCTCAGATTTTTTCCATATTCTCAGATTCTCTCAGAACTTAACAAGACTTTTGTTAGCAAGTACTAGCCCCGCCCACCCGCCCTTTATTTCCTCAGAGGCTTCCTTGCTAGCACTTGCTAAGGTAAGTCTTATTTTGGCAGATCACATAACCTGTGAGAAAATAGGGGCGGGTGGGCGGGGCTAGTTCTTGCTCAGATAAGACTGATTTTGGTAAATGTCATAGCCTCTGAGAAAATAGTGGGTGGGTGGGCGGGGCTAGTACTTGCTAACATAAGTCTTGTTGATTGCTGAAACCGTTAGACTCTAAAACTTCTACAATCTCTAGAATCCCTAAATTCTCCACAATCTCTGGAATACTAGAATATTTGGAATTTCTGGAATTTCTAAAATCTCTAAACTCTTCAAAATCTTTACAATCTTTAGAGTATCTAGAATTTTTAGAATCTCTAGAGTGGCTAGAACCCCTAGACTCCAAAGTTTGTACTAAATTAAAAATCTGTAAATACTCTACAATCTCTAGAACTAATAGAATCTTCGAAATCTCTGGAATCTTCCAAATCTTTAAACCAATTTCGGGAATATTTGGAATATTCGAAATAGCGGTTCCTGCAATTCTAGAGATTCTAAAAATTCTAAAGATTCTAAGGATTCTAGAGATTATTATTATTCTGGGCATTCTACAGGTTTTACAGATTCTTGAAAATCAGGAGATTCTAAAGACTCATGCCAAAAATTCCAAAAATTTTAGAGTCTAACGATTCCAGGAATTGTAAAGATTCTTAAGATTCTGGGATTTCTAAAGGTTCTAGAGATTCTAAATTTTAGAGGTTCTGGAGATTCTCGAGATGCTAAAAATTCTGAAGATTCTAAAGTTTCTAAAAACTACTATTTTTTAGAATCTATAAAATCTCCGGAACCCCTAGAATTTCTAAAACCTCTAGAATCTCTAGAATCGCTGGAACCACTAGAATTTAAATCTTTGGATTTCTTGAAATTTTTAGAATCTCTAGAATATTTGGCATCTCTAGAATCTGCAAAAAATCCAAATCTCTGCATTTTTCGGATTTTTTGGAATTTTTAGTATCTTTAAAAACTCCAGAATGCTCAGAATCTCGAGAATATCTAAAACCTCTAGAATTTTTAGAATCTCTGGAATTTTTGGAATTTCTTGGGTTTCTCAAATTTTTAAAATCTCTAGAATCTTTCGAATCTTGAGAATGTCTAGGACTTCTGAAACCGTTAGACTCTAAAACTTCTAAAATCTCTAGAATCCCTAAATTCTCCACAATCTCTAGGAATACTGGAATATTTGGAATTTCTAAAATCTCTAAACTCTTCAAAATCTTTACGATCTTTAGAGTATCTAGAATTTGTAGAATCTCTAGAGTGGCTAGAACCCTAGACTCCAAAGTTTGTACTAAATTAAAAATTTGTAAATACTCTACAATCTCTAGAACTAATAGAATCTTCGAAATCTCTGGAATCTTCCAAATCTTTAAACCAATTTCGGGAATATTTGGAACATTCAAATAGCGCTTCCTGCAATTCTAGAGATTCCAAAAATTCCAAAAATTTTAGAGTCTAACGATTCAGGAATTGTAAAGATTCCTAAGATTCTGGGTTTTCTAAAGGTTCTAGAGATTCTAAATTTTAGAGGTTCTGGAGATTCTGGAGATGCTAAAAATTCTGAAGATTCTAAAGTTTCTAAAAACTACTATTTTTTAGAATCTCCAAAATCTGTAGAATCTCCAAAATCTCCGGAACCACTAGAATTTCTAAAACCTCTAGAATCTCTAGAACCACTAGAATTTAAAACTTTGGATTTCTTGAAATTTTTAGAATCTCTAGAATATTTGGCATCTCTAGAATCTGCAAAAAATCCAAATCTCTGCATTCTTCGGATTTTTGGAATTTTTAGTATCTTTAAAAGCTCCGGAATGTTCAGAATCTCGAGAATATCTAAAACTTCTAGAATTTTTAGAATCTCTAGAATTTTTGGAATTTCTTGGGTTTCTCAAATTTTTAAAATCTCTAGAATCTTTCGAATCTTGAGAATGTCTAGGACTTCTGAAACAGTTGGACTCCAAAACTTTTACAATCTCTAGAACGTCTAAATTCTCTACAATCTTTATGAATACTTGAATATTTGGAATATATGGAAATTCTAGAATGGCTGGAATCTATAAAGTTTGTACTATATTTAAAATCTCTAAATACTCTACGATCTCTAGACCTACTAGAATCTTCCAAATCTTTAAACCAGTTTCGGGACTATTTGGAATATTTGGAACATTCGAAATCTTTTTAAAAATTTTGAAGATTTTAAATGTTTAGAGGTTCAAACTAATTCACAGTTCTAGAGACAGACAATAATCGGTCCAGCAGTTTCGGAGATTACATCTTTAAAAAAATGGATACAGACAGGCAGACAGACAGTCAAACGGAACGCACCCGCCCGCTATTTTCTCAGAGAGAATGGCGTTTGCCAAAATCAGTCTTATCTGAGCAAGTAGTAGCCCGCCCACCCGCCCCTATTTTCTCAGAGCGTATGACGTCTGCCAAAATCAGTCTTATCTGAGGAAGTACTAGCCCCGCCCACCCGCCCGCTATTTTCTCAGAGGCTTCCTTGCTAGCACTTGCTAAGGTAAGTCTTATTTTGGCAGATCACATATCCTGTGAGAAAATAGGGGCGGGTGGGCGGGGCTAGTGCTTGCTAAGATAAGACTGATTTTGGCAGACGCCATACTCTCTGAGAAAACAACGGGTGGGTGGGCGGGGCTAGTACTTGCTAAGAAAAGACTGATTTTGGCAAATGCCATGCCCTCTGAGAAAATAGAGAGCAGGTGCGCGAAGCTAATAGTTGCTAAGGTAAAACTTCGTAAAATTTCGCGATGACATCATCAGTTTTTTGGCAAGAGTAAAGAATAAACTTTGCTTAACGATTTACCATGATTACGATAACCTTAAAATATTTACAAGATTTCCGAGTAATCGGCTTTGAGCTTCAGTTATATTGCAAAATATTCTTATTCAGTTTTAATTTTTTTCAGAAAATTCTGGATGTCTAGGGTGAAAATTCGACACGGATTCACACACAAGTCGGCAGACAAACGGACAGACAGACAGACGGAAAAAAAACTGTAAATTCTGTGAATTTTGTAGATCAACGCACCAATAATTCGACGTTGGCGACCTCAGGCTCCGCCGTTGCCTTCAATTCGTCCAGCTGCACCCTAATCTGCCCTCTCGCTGCATTCAATTTTTTTATTTTTTCCTCTAGTTGGTTTTTCTTAGTTTCTTGGTCGCGAATTTCGCGACAAATCCCACTGAACTGATTCTCCAGACCCTGTTTTTTCTCAGTTAGTTCCTGAATGTTTTGTTCTAATTGTCTACATACAAAATAAGTCACAGTTTTGAATAAATGTAACTAAAACACTTACACGATGTGTTCTTTGGTATCAACTTGCAAATACTGCGCTCTGTGGTACCTAGATCCGTACGTTTTGTAGTTCGGATCTGGGTAATACTTATCGCCGCCCACCGTCACCCCCTGGCGGCAATTTCTAGGAACGTTGACGGCGTGCGATAGGAGCTCCATCGCTCGGTCGTTACTAGGAATCAACAAAATTCCTTCCATTCCGGTTTGATCTACTATACAATTGGAAACGACGGGATCCTCGATTTCTAAAGCGTCGTAAAGACTTACGCAGTCTTTGGGGGCTTTCACTAGATTGGGTTGGACGTTGTGTTTCTGCAACGGCGACGATAACATGATTTAACAACACCTCAATCAAGCGATACTTACTTCATAGAAGAATTTAGACGTGATAACCATGGGTTTTCTCCCGTTAACCTTGTTCAATATTTGCAGTAACGCGTGATTGTCGCTGTTGTTATCAACAACAAACGCACCCAACAAACCTGGAGTGATGAAACTCTCAATAGCGACCGCCCATTTTTTGTCCTTTAGTTTGATATAAGAACCCAGAGGTCCTCGCGGGAGGTGCTTGAATTTGTGCTTGTTTTGCTCAATCAGTTTTTTCACTTTTGGAATGTCTTGGCCGTAGAGGAGGAGAGTGTTTCCGGATTCCCGGCTGAGGGCGTTCAAACTGCTCTTTTCATTACCTGTGGCAAATGTCATTTTTCATTAGGGATTCACGATCTTTATATAGTAAAGTGGTCTTTGATATTTTTTCTTTAAGTTGGATAAACTGATTTGATGATTTAGTTTTTTGTCTGTCAGTAGTTTGATTGAGGTTTGCTTTGAGCTGGATTGCCACTTTTCTACTTCATTTATTAGATCAGAATTATTAGACGCAATTTTTTAATCAAGCAAACAAATGTTTTAATTTTGTCAGCATAGATAATTTGTCATTGTGAGAGATTCACAGATCATTGCGACATTATTTAAAAAGAAAATGCCTAAAATAGTTTTACTGAAACAAAAATTGCAATAAAAATATGTTTTTTGCAGTTTCGAAAAGACAAGCCCGATCTTTCTTTCGAAGAAGTAACTATGAGGATCTCGAACATATTTTCTGTAATGTAAAAATACGCTGCAAAATTTTTTTTTAATTTTTTTTCTCGTAGGTGGGAACATCAACTATGGCGAAAATTTTATCAACAGGGGACCAAAATTTAAATTAACAAATTTTTTAATTTCCTAATTTTTGGATATTTCGTTCAATTTTGTGATTTTTTAGTTTTTCGATTTCTCAATTTTAACTTTTCAATAGAGATGTACAGTGTGTTTTTTTTTCTATTTCTCTGACTACCTTAAAAATTTGTTTTATTGTAATAAAAGGAATAACTAAAGTTCCTTTGTTTTCCAAAATATATGTTAAATTTTTTGGATAATTTTAACATTTAATTTTTTGTAGTAACTCAGTACAAAAATAAAGAATAACACAATTTAGGGACAGTTTATACAATAATTTAACCAATTTAACCACTTTTTTGGAAAATTTTTGGAAATTTGAATTCACTTTGCGTGCTTATTGGACCAGATATCGTGACGGCGATTTCAGAATCGTAACTAGCGGAAGATTATCTACACTTTGACACCAATTTTCGGTCGATTAAACCAATTTTAACCTGTTTAGCAAAGCCGAACAGTCGGCCGACTATAGTCGGTACATCTCTACTTTTCAATTTTTAATTTATTAATTTTTTTCGATTTTTTGAGTTTTCAGTTCTTCTATATTTCAATTTTCGGAATTTTTAAATTTTCGAATGTCCAATTTTTTTTTATTTTTCGATTTTTTTCTTTTGAGCTTTTCAATTTCTGGATTTTCCAATTTTTCAATGTCCCGATTTTTCAATTTTTCACATTGAATTAGATTTCTCGATTCTTCAATTTTGCGATATTTTAATTATTCAATGTTTTAAATTTTAGATTGTTCGATTTTTCAAATTTTTGCGTTAAATTTTCAGTTTTCTGATTTCTCAATTAATCTATTTTTGATTTTCCCAGTTCTCAAAGTTTCGATTTTTCAGTTCTTCAATTCTTCGATTTCTCGACTTCGCTTTATTGGTTTTTCGATTTCTCAATTTTTGGATATTTCTTTCAGTTTTGATATTTTTCAACACTTCGATTCTTTGATTTTTTGACTTCTAGATTTTTCTATTTTTTATTTTTGGATTTTCAGTTTTTTGTTTTTTATACTTTAGATTTTTCAATTTTTCGATTGTTTTATGTTTCAATTTCTCATTTTTCAACTTTTCCATATTTTAATTTTTAAATTTCTAGATTTTTCGGTTTCTCGAGTTTCCAGTTTTACATTTTAATTCTTCAAATTTCCGAATTTTTAAATTGTTTGAGATTTCAATTTATTGAGATTTGGATGTTTCGATGTTTTGATTATTCAATCTCTCGCTTTATCAATTTTTCCATATTTAAGTTTTCGACTTTTCGATTTTGGTCTATTTCGGTTTCTCAATTTTTTGATTTTTCGATGTCTCAATTTTTGAATTTTACAATGTTTCGATTTTTCGATTTGTTGGTTTTTCGATTTTTTTTGCTTTTCGGTTTCTCGATTTTTCGATTTTTGATTTATCCGATTTTTGAATTTTCCAATTTTTTTAATTTTCGACTTCTCGATTCGTTGATTTTTCAGTTTTTCGATTTTTAAATTTTAGATTTTCGAATTTTTATTTTTTTGATTTTTTGATGTTTGGATTTCTCCATTTTTCAGTTTTAGGATATTTTAACTTTTCAGTGTTTTAAATTTTAGATTTTTCGATTTTTCAGTTCTTCAATATTTTTTTATTTTTCAAATTTTGACGTTTCTGAATTTTTAGCTTTCGGATTTCTCAATTAATCTATTTTTTTATATTCCCATTTCTCCACTTCCTAAAGTTTCGATTTTTTTTTAATTCCCTAATTTTTGGATATTTCGTTCAATTTTGTGATTTTTTAGTTTTTCGATTTCTCAATTTTAACTTTTCGATAGAGATGTACCGACTATAGTCGGCCGACTGTTCCGCTTTGCTAAAACCGGTTTATAAATGCAATAGACAGTGTTTTTTTTCTATTTCTCTGACTACCTTAAAAATTTGTTTTATTTTAATAAAAGGAATAACGAAAGTTCCTTTGTTTTCCAAAAAATATGTTAAATTTTTTGGATAATTTTAACATTTAATTTTTTGTAGTAACTCAGTACAAAAATAAAGAATAACACAATTTAGGGTCAGTTTATACAATACTTTAACCAATTTAACCACTTTTTTGGAAAATTTTTGGAAATTTTGAATTCACTTTGCGTGTTTATTGGACCAGATATCGTGACGGCGATTTCAGAATCGTAACTAGCGGAAGATTATCTACACTTTGACACCAATTTTTGGTCGATTAAACCAATTTTAACCTGTTTTAGCAAAGTCGAACAGTCGGTCGACTATAGTCGGTACATCTCTACTTTTCAATTTTTAATTTATTAATTCTTTTCGATTTTTTGAGTTTTCAGTTCTTCTATATTTCAATTTTCGGAATTTTTAAATTTTCGAATGTCCAATTTTTTTTTTATTTTTCGATTTTTTTCTTTTGAGCTTTTCAATTTCTGGATTTTCCAATTTTTCAATTTCCCGATTTTTCAATTTTTCACATTGAATTAGATTTCTCTTTTCTTCAACTTTGCGATATTTTAATTATTCAATGTTTTAAATTTTAGATTTTTCGATTTTTTAAATTTTTGCGTTAAATTTTCAGTTTTCTGATTTCTCAATTAATCTATTTTTGATTTTCCCAGTTCTCAAAGTTTCGATTTTTCAGTTCTTCAATTCTTCGATTTCTCGACTTCGCTTTATTGGTTCTTCGATTTCTCAATTTTTGGATATTTCTTTCAGTTTTGATATTTTTCAACACTTCGATTCTTTGATTTTTTGACTTCTAGATTTTTCTATTTTTTATTTTTGGATTTTCAGTTTTTGTTTTTTATACTTTAGATTTTTCAATTTTTCGATTGTTTTGTTTCAATTTCTCATTTTTTCAACTTTTCCATATTTTAATTTTTAAATTTCTAGATTTTTCGGTTTCTCGAGTTTCCAGTTCTATATTTTAATTCTTCAAATTTCCGAATTTTTAAATTTTTTGAGATCTCAATTTATTGAGATTTGGATGTTTGATTATTCAATCTCTCGCTTTATCAATTTTTCCATATTTAAGTTTTCGATTTTTCGATTTTGGCCTATTTCGGTTTCTCAATTTTTTGATTTTTCGACTTCTCGATGTCTCAATTTTTTAATTTTACAATGTTTCGATTTTTCGATGTTTCGATTTTTGATTTATCCGATTTTTCAATTTTCCAATTTTTTAAATTTTCGACTTCTCGATTCGTTGATTTTTCAGTTTTTCGATTTTTAAATTTTAGATTTTCGAATTATTTTTTTGATTTTTTGATGTTTGGATTTCTCCATTTTTCAGTTTTAGGATATTTTAACTTTTCAATGTTTAAAATTTTAGATTTTTCGATTTTTCAGTTCTTCAATATTTTTTTATTTTTCAAATTTTGACGTTTCTGAATTTTTACCTTTCGGATTTCTCAATTAATCTATTTTTTTATATTCCCATTTCTCCACTTCCTAAAGTTTCGATTTTTCAGTTCTTCAGTTCTTCGATTTTTCGATTATTCAGGTTTTTGATTTTTCAATTTTTCGATTTTTTAAGTTTTATTTAAATTTTAAAAAGTAGCATAGTCCTGATCTTGTGGTTTATAAATACGCTATTTGGATTTTTCGGCTTGTCGATTTCTCGATTTTTCAACTTTAAATGTCTCAATTTTTCAATATTTCAATTTTGGGCTTTTCCGATTCTTCCATTCTTCAAATTTTCTATTTCTCGATTTTTTTATTTTTCGATTTCTCAATCTTTCGATATTTCAATGATACGATTTCTCAATTTTTGTCCTCTTCAATTTTACGGTTTTCAAATATTTCGATTTTTCAATTTTTCAAATTTTCACGTTTCTAAATTTTCATTTTGCCAATTTCCAAAGTATTTGTTTTTATTTGTCCATTTCTGGACTTCCTTCGATTTTTCACATCTTCAATTCTTCAATTTTTTGATTTTTTAAGATTACGATTTTTCGATTTTGCTGTTTTAGATTTTCGATTTCTCAATTTTCCAATTTTTTAATTTCTCAATTTTTTGAATATTTCTTTCAGTTATGAGATTTTTCAATATTTCAATTTTCCGACTTTTCGATTTTTGAATATATGTATATATATTTTCAATTTATTGTAAACTTTAGATTTTTCAATTCTGCGACTGTTTGATGCTTCGATTTCTCAATTTTTCAACTTTTCGATGTTTTAATATTTCATTTTTTTAAATTTAGATTTTTTTAATTTTAATTTTCGATTTTCCAGTTTTTCTTTTTTATAATTGTTCGATTATTCAATTTTTTAATTTCTCAATTTATCGAATTCAGATGTTTCGTTGTTTTGATTGTTCAATTTCTCAATTTTTCAATTTTTAACTTTCCTTTTCGGCTTCCGACTAAATTTCTCGTTCCTCCGATTTTTCGAATTTTCGAAGTCCCAGTTTTTGAATTTTTCGATGTTTCGATTTTTGGATTTCCCGGTTTTTCGATTTTTTTTCTTTTGAGCTTTTCAATTTCTGGATTTTCCAATTTTTCAATGTTCCGGTTTTTCAATTTTTCACATTGAATTAGATTTCTCGATTCTTCAATTTTGCAATATTTTAATTATTCAATGTTTTAAATTATAGATTTTTCGATTTCTCGATTTTTTGACTTTTCAGTTCTTCAGTATTTAAATTTTTCAATTTTTCAAATTTTTGCGTTAAATTTTCAGTTTTCTGATTTCTCAATTAATCTATTTTTGATTTTCCCAGTTCTCAAAGTTTCGATTTTTCAGCTCTTCAATTCTTAGACTTCGCTTTAGTTTTGATATTTCTCAATTTCGATTCTTTGATTTTTTGACTTCTAGATTTTTCTATTTTTTATTTTTGGATTTTCAGTTTTTTGTTTTTTATACTTTGGATTTTTCAATTTTTCGATTGTTTTATGTTTCAATTTCTCATTTTCCATATTTTAATTTTTAAATTTCTAGAATTTTCGGTTTCTCGAGTTTTCAGTTATATATTTTAATTATTCAAATTTCCGAATGTTTAAATTTTTTGAGATCTTAATTTATTGAGATTTGGATGTTTCGATGTTTTGATTATTCAATCTCTCGCTTTATCAATTTTTCCATATTTAAGTTTTCGATTTTTCGATTTTGGCCTATTTCGGTTTCTCAATTTTTTGATTTTTCGACTCCTCGATTTTTTTGTCTTTTGATTTTTCGATTTTTCGATGTCTCAATTTTTGAATTTTACAATGTTTCGATTTTTGATTTATCCGATTTTTCAATTTTCCAATTTTTTAAATTTTCGACTTCTCGATTCGTTGATTTTTCAGTTTTTCGATTTTTAAATTTTAGATTTTCGAATTTTTATTTTTTTGATTTTTTGATGTTTGGATTTCTCCATTTTTCAGTTTTAGGATATTTTAACTTTTCAGTGTTTTAAATTTTAGATTTTTCGATTTTTCAGTTCTTCAATATTTTTTTATTTTTCAAATTTTGACGTTTCTGAATTTTTAGCTTTCGGATTTCTCAATTAATCTATTTTTTTATATTCCCATTTCTCCACTTCCTAAAGTTTCGATTTTTTTTTAATTCCCTAATTTTTGGATATTTCGTTCAATTTTGTGATTTTTTAGTTTTTCGATTTCTCAATTTTAACTTTTCGATAGAGATGTACCGACTATAGTCGGCCGACTGTTCCGCTTTGCTAAAACCGGTTTATAAATGCAATAGACACTGTGTTTTTTTTTTTCTATTTCTCTGACTACCTTAAAAATTTGTTTTATTTTAATAAAAGGAATAACTAAAGTACCTTTGTTTTCCAAAAAATATGTTAAATTTTTTGGATAATTTTAACATTTAATTTTTTGTAGTAACTCGGTACAAAAATATAGAATAGAATAACACAATTTAGGGTCAGTTTATACAATACTTTAACCAATTTTAACCACTTTTTTGGAAAATTTTTGGAAATTTTGAATTCACTTTGCGTGTTTATTGGACCAGATATCGTGACGGCGACTTCAGAATCGTAACTAGCGGAAGATTATCTACACTTTGACACCAGTTTTCGGTCGATTAAACCAATTTTAACCTGTTTTAGCAAAGCCGAACAGTCGGTCGACTATAGTCGGTACATCTCTACTTTTCAATTTTTAATTTATTAATTTTTTTCGATTTTTTGAGTTTTCAGTTCTTCTATATTTCAATTTTTCAATATTCGGAATTTTTAAATTTTCGAATGTCCAATTTTTTTTTTTTATTTTTCGATTTTTTTCTTTTGAGCTTTTCAATTTCCGGATTTTCCAATTTTTCAATGTCCCGATTTTTCAGTTTTTCACATTGAATTAGATTTCTCTTTTCTTCAATTTTGCGATATTTTAATTATCCAATGTTTTAAATTTTAGATTTTTCGATTTTTCAAATTTTTGCGTTAAATTTTCAGTTTTCTGATTTATCAATTAATCTATTTTTGATTTTCCCAGTTCTCAAAGTGTCGATTTTTCAGTTCTTGAATTCTTCGATTTTTCGACTTCGCTTTATTGGTTTTTCGATTTCTCAATTTTTGGATATTTCTTTCAGTTTTGATATTTTTCAACACTTCGATTCTTTGATTTTTTGATTTCTAGATTTTTCTTATATTTTATTTTTGGATTTTCAGTTTTTTGTTTTTTATACTTTAGATTTTTCAATTTTTCGATTGTTTTATGTTTCAATTTCTCATTTTTCAACTTTTCCATATTTTAATTTTTAAATTTCTAGATTTTTCGGTTTCTCGAGTTTCCAGTTCTACATTTTAGTTCTTCAAATTTCCGAATTTTTAAATTTTTTGAGATCTCAATTTATTGAGATTTGGATGTTTGATTATTCAATCTCTCGCTTTATCAATTTTTCCATATTTAAGTTTTCGATTTTTCCATTTTGGCCTATTTCGGTTTCTCAATTTTTTGATTTTTCGACTTCTCGATGTCTCCATTTTTTAATTTTACAATGTTTCGATTTTTCGATGTTTCGATTTTTGATTTATCCGATTTTTCAATTTTCCAATTTTTTAAATTTTCGACTTCTCGATTCGTTGATTTTTCAGTTTTTCGATTTTTAAATTTTAGATTTTCGAATTTTTATTTTTTTGATTTTTTGATGTTTGGATTTCTCCATTTTTCAGTTTTAGGATATTTTAACTTTTCAATGTTTTAAATTTTAGATTTTTCGATTTTTCAGTTCTTCAATATTTTTTTATTTTTGAAATTTTGACGTTTCTGAATTTTTAGCTTTCGGATTTCTCAATTAATCTATTTTTTTATATTCCCATTTCTCCACTTCCTAAAGTTTCGATTTTTCAGTTCTTCAGTTCTTCAATTTTTCGATTATTCAGGTTTTTGATTTTTCAATTTTTCGATTTTTTAAGTTTGCGAATTTTCGACTCTGCTTTTTTGACTTTTCTGTTTCCCAATTTTTTTAATTTCCTAATTTTTGGATATTTCGTTCAATTTTGTGATTTTTTGGTTTTTCGATTTCTCAATTTTAACTTTTCAATAGAGATGTACCGACTATAGTCGGCCGACTGTTCCGCTTTGCTAAAACAGGTTTATAAATGCAATAGACAGTGTGTTTTTTTTTTATACTTCTCTGACTACCTTAAAAATTTGTTTTATTTTAATAAAAGGAATAACTAAAGTTCCTTTGTTTTTCAAAAAATATGTTAAATTTTTTGGATAATTTTAACATTTAATTTTTTGTAGTAACAAATGTAATAAAGAATAACACAATTTAGGGTCAGTTTATACAATACTTTAACCAATTTTAATCCACTTTTTTGGAAAATTTTTGGAAATTTTGAATTCACTTTGCTTGTTTATTGGACCAGATATCGTGACGGCGATTTCAGAATCGTAACTAGTGGAAGATTATCTACACTTTGACACCAATTTTCGGTCGATTAAACCAATTTTAACCTGTTTTAGCAAAGCCGAACAGTCGGTCGACTATAGTCGGTACATCTCTATTTTTCAATTTTTAATTTATTAATTTTTTTCGATTTTTTGAGTTTTCAGTTCTTCTATATTTCAATTTTTCTTTTGAGCTTTTCAATTTCTGTATTTTCCAATTTTTTCAATGTCCCGATTTTTCAATTTTTCACATTGAATTAGATTTCTGATTTCTTCAATTTTGCGATATTTTAATTATCCAATGTTTTAAATTTTAGATTTTTCGATTTTTCAAATTTTTGCGTTAAATTTTCAGTTTTCTGATTTCTCAATTAATCTATTTTTGATTTTCCCAGTTCTCAGTGTCGATTTTTCAGTTCTTCAATTCTTCGATTTTTCGACTTCGCTTTATTGGTTTTTCGATTTCTCAATTTTTGGATATTTCTTTCAATTTTGATATTTTTCAACACTTCGATTCTTTGATTTTTTGACTTCTAGATTTTTCTATTTTTTATTTTTGGATTTTTCAGTTTTTTGTTTTTTATACTTTGGATTTTTCAATTTTTCGATTGTTTTTATGTTTCAATTTCGCATTTTTCAACTTTTCCATATTTCAATTTTTAAATTTCTAGATTTTTCGGTTTCTCGAGTTTCCAGTTCTACATTTTTAATTCTTCAAATTTCCGAATTTTTAAATTTTTTGAGATCTCAATTTATTGAGATTTGGATGTTTCGATGTTTTGATTATTCAATTTTTCGCTTTATCAATTTTTCCATATTTAAGTTTTCTTTTTTTTTTCGATTTTGGCCTATTTCGGTTTCTCATTTTTTTGACTCCTCGATTTTTTTGTCTTTTGATTTTTCGATTTCTCCATGTCTCAATTTTTGAATTTTACAATGTTTCGATTTTTCGATTTTTTGCTTTTCGGTTTCTCGATTTTTCGATGTTTCGATTTTTGATTTATCCGATTTTTCAATTTTCCAATTTTTTAAATTTTCGACTTCTCGATTCGTTGATTTTTCAGTTTTTCGATTTTTAAATTTTAGATTTTCGAATTTTTATTTTTTTGATTTTTTGATGTTTGGATTTCTCCATTTTTCAGTTTTAGGATATTTTAACTTTTCAATGTTTTAAATTTTAGATTTTTCGATTTTTCAGTTCTTCAATATTTTTTTAATTTTCAATTTTGACGTTTCTGAATTTTTAGCTTTCGGATTTCTCAATTAATCTATTTTTTGATATTCCCATTTCTCCACTTCCTAAAGTTTCGATTTTTCAGTTCTTCAGTTCTTCAATTTTTCGATTATTTAGGTTTTTGATTTTTCAATTTTTCGATTTTTTAAGTTTGCTATTTTTCGACTCTGCTTTTTGGACTTTTCTGTTTCCCAATTTTTTTAATTTCCTAATTTTTGGATATTTCGTTCAATTTTTCGATTTCTCAATTTTAACTTTTGAATAGACATGTACCGACTATAGTCGGCCGACTGTTCCGCTTTGCCAAAACCAGTTTATAAATGCAATAGACAGTGTTTTTTTTTTCTATTTCTCTGACTACCTTAAAAATTTGTTTTATTTTAATAAAAGGAATAACTAAAGTTCCTTTGTTTTCCAAAAAATATGTTAAATTTTTTGGATAATTTTAACATTTAATTTTTTGTAGTAACAAATGTAATAAAGAATAACATGATTTAGGGTCAGTTTATACAATACTTTAACCAATTTTATCCACTTTTTTGGAAAATTTTTGGAAATTTTGAATTCACTTTGCGTGTTTATTGGACCAGATATCGTGACGGCGATTTCAGAATCGTAACTAGCGGAAGATTATCTACACTTTGACACCAATTTTCGGTCGATTAAACCAATTTTAACCTGTTTTAGCAAAGCCGAACAGTCGGTCGACTATAGTCGGTACATCTCTACTTTTCAATTTTTAATTTATTAATTTTTTTCGATTTTTTGAGTTTTCAGTTCTTCTATATTTCAATTTTCGGAATTTTTAAATTTTCGAATGTCCAATTTTTTTTTATTTTTCGATTTTTTTCTTTTGAGCTTTTCAATTTCTGGATTTTCCAATTTTTCAATGTCCCGATTTTTCAATTTTTCACATTGAATTAGATTTCTCGATTCTTCAATTTTGCGATGTTTTAATTATTCAATGTTTTAAATTTTAGATTTTTCAAATTTTTGCGTTAAATTTTCAGTTTTCTGATTTCTCAATTAATCTATTTTTGATTTTCCCAGTTCTCAAAGTTTCGATTTTTCAGTTCTTCAATTCTTCGATTTTTCGACTTCGCTTTATTGGTTTTTCGATTTCTCAATTTTTGGATATTTCTTTCAGTTTTGATATTTTTCAACACTTCGATTCTTTGATTTTTTGACTTCTCGATTTTTCTATTTTCTATTTTTGGATTTTAAATTTTTTGTTTTTTATACTTTAGATTTTTCTAATTTTTCGATTGTTTTGTGTTTCAATTTCTCATTTTTCAACTTTTCCATATTTTAATTTTTAAATTTCTAGATTTTTCTTTTTCTCGAGTTTCCAGTTCTACATTTTAATTCTTCAAATTTCCGAATTTTTAAATTTTTGAGATCTCAATTTATTGAGATTTGGTTGTTTTGATTATTCAATCTCTCGCTTTATCAATTTTTCCATATTTAAGTTTTCGATTTTTCGATTTTGGCCTATTTCGGTTTCTCAATTTTTTGATTTTTCGATTCTCGATGTCTCAATTTTTAATTTTACAATGTTTCGATTTTTCGATGTTTCGATTTTTGATTTTATCCGATTTTTCAATTTTCCAATTTTTTTAATTTTCGACTTCTCGATTCGTTGATTTTTCAGTTTTTCGATTTTTAAATTTTAGATTTTCGAATTTTTATTTTTTTGATTTTTTGATGTTTGGATTTCTCCATTTTTCAGTTTTAGGATATTTTAACTTTTCAATGTTTTAAATTTTAGATTTTTCGATTTTTCAGTTCTTCAATATTTTTTATTTCAAATTTTGACGTTTCTGAATTTTTAGCTTTCGGATTTCTCAATTAATCTATTTTTTTATATTCCCATTTCTCCACTTCCTAAAGTTTCGATTTTTCAGTTCTTCAGTTCTTCGATTTTTCGATTATTCAGGTTTTGATTTTTCAATTTTTTCGATTTTTAGTTTTATTTAAATTTTAAAAGTAGCATAGTCTGATCTTGTGATTTATAAATACGCTATTTGGATTTTCGGCTTGTCGATTTCTCGATTTTTCAACTTTAAATGTCTCAATTTTTCAATATTTCAATTTTGGGCTTTTCCGATTCTTCAATTCTTCAATTTTCTATTTCTGCGATTTTTTTATTTTCGATTTTCAATCTTTCGATATTTCAATGATACGATTTCTCAATTTTTGTCCTCTTCAATTTTTACGGTTTTCAAATATTTCGATTTTCAATTTTTCAAATTTTCACGTTTTAATTTTCATTTTGCCAATTTCAAAGTATTTGTTTTTATTTGTCCATTTCTGGACTTCCTTCGATTTTTCACCCTCTTCAATTCTTCAATTTTTCGATTTTTTAAGATTCGATTTTTCGATTTTGCTGTTTTAGATTTTCGATTTCTCAATTTTCCAATTTTTTAATTTCTCAAATTTTTGAATATTTCTTCAGTTATAGATTTTTAATATTTCATTTTCCTACTTTTCGATTTTTTGATATATGTGTATTATTTTCAATTTATTGTAAACTTTAGATTTTTCAATTTCTGCGACTGTTTAATGCTTCGATTTCTCAATTTTTCAACTTTTCGATGTTTTAATATTTCAATTTTTTTAAATTTAGATTTTTTGATTTTAATTTCGAGTTTCCAGTTTTTCTTTTTTATAATTGTTCGATTATTCAATTTTTATATTTCTCAATTTATCGAATTCAGTTGTTTCGTTTGTTTTGATTGTTTCAATTTCTCAATTTTTCAATTTTTAACTTCCTTTTCGGCTTCGACTCAATTTCTGTTCTCCGATTTTTCGAATTTTCGAAGTCCCAGTTTTTGAATTTTTCGATGTTTCGATTTTTGGATTTCCCCGGTTTTTCGATTTTTTTCTTTTTGAGCTTTTCAATTTCTGGATTTTCCAATTTTTCAATGTTCCGGTTTTTCAATTTTTCACATTGATTAGATTTCTCGATTCTTCAATTTTTGCATATTTTAATTATTCAAGTTTTAAATTTATAGATTTTTGAAATTTTTCGATTTTTGATTTTCAGTTCTTCAGTATTTAATTTTTCATTTTTCAAATTTTGCGTTTAATTTTCAGTTTTCTGATTTCTCAATTAATCTATTTTTGATTTTCCCAGTTCTCAAAGTTTCGATTTTTCAGTTCTTCAATTCTTAACTTCGCTTTAGTTTTGATATTTCTCAATTTTCGATTCTTTGATTTTTGACTTCTAGATTTTTCTATTTTTTTATATTTTGGATTTTCAGTTTTTGTTTGTTATTCTTGGATTTTTCAATTTTCGAATGTTTTATGTTTCAATTTTCATTTTCTTCATTTTATTTTAAATTTTCTAGATTTTTCGTTTCTGAGTTTTCATTTCTATATTTTATTTTCAAATTCGAATGTTTAATTTTTTGAGATCTTAATTATGAGATTTGGATGTTTCGATGTTTTGATTATTCAATCTCTCGCTTTATCAATTTTTCCATATTTAAGTTTTCGATTTTGGCCTATTTCGGTTTCTCAATTTTTTGATTTTCGACTCCTCGATTTTTTGTCTTTTGATTTTTCGATTCTCGATGTCTCAATTTTTGAATTTACAATGTTTCGATTTTTGCTTTTCGGTTTCTCGATTTTTCGATTTTTGATTTATCCGATTTTTCAATTTTCCAATTTTTTTAATTTTCGACTTCTCGATTCGTTGATTTTTCAGTTTTTTCGATTTTTAAATTTTAGATTTTCGAATTTTTATTTTTTTGATTTTTTGATGTTTGGATTTCTCCATTTTTCAGTTTTAGGATATTTTAACTTTTCAATGTTTTAAATTTTAGATTTTTCGATTTTTCAGTTCTTCAATATTTTTTTATTTTTCAAATTTTGACGTTTCTGAATTTTTAGCTTTCGGATTTCTCAATTAATCTATTTTTTTATATTCCCATTTCTCCACTTCCTAAAGTTTCGATTTTTTTCTTAGTTCTTCAATTTTTCGATATTCGTTTTTTGATTTTTCAATTTTTCGATTTCTCAATTTTATTTTAGAATTACGAATAGTCGCCGATTCCTTTGTAATTTATAAATGCAAATTGATTTTTTCGTTTCATTTCTCGATTTACTTAAATAATTTGTTTTATTTAAATGGATACTTTTCCATTTTCCAATTTTAAATTTTAATTTTTTCGATTATTTTATTTTCGAATTTTTCAATTTTCATATTACAAAATACGAATTCCAATTTTGGGATTTCAATTTTACTTTCACCAATTTTATCGATTTTTGAAATTTTTAATTTCACGTTTTAATTTCATTTTCGAATTTTCAAATTTTGTTTTTATTTGATTTCCAATTTTTGATTTTCGATTTTTTTAACATTTCAATTTCTCGATTTTACAATTTTCGATTTTAAGTTACATGATTTTTCAATGTTTTAAATTTTCGATTTCGAGGATTTACTATTTTACAGTAGTCATCATGGCATATTTTTTTAACCTTTAATTTAATAAAACATTACCCAACGAAAAACGTTCAGGGAATTTTTTTTCTTCTGCACTGAATACCAACAAACTCACTAGATTTTCATGGCCAACCCTACTATATAAAAATCGTGAACGGATAATACCTATTTGATGCTCCAGTTGGTTAATTTCGCGCCTCAATCGTTGTTTCTCTTCGTCTCTGCGCGAAACGTCGCTGATAATTTGGTACAAATCGTTCCTGCACGTCTGTAAATGCTCCTCCATACCCTTTATCTTCTCATTCATACTGTTCAGCTCGCGCAGGCGCTGTATCTTCTCTTGTTCCACTCTCGTCATACTAAAACCCACTTTCGAAAAAATTCCAAATCAAAAAAAAAACTCACTTCTCGTTGGCATTTTGGATTTCGTTGTTCAAAATGTTCGCGTCTTTCGTCTTGGTCTCGATCGCGCTACTCAACAACTGCCTCTCCCTCCTCTTGCCGTCGTATTTACCCCTTAACTCCTCAATCGTTTTACGCACGTCCGCCTGCGGCCTTGACTGCACCTGAATCGTGTCCTTGAGTTCAGCGATTTGCTGAGTCAGAACACTACAAACCGTTTAACGCCTCATCCTCACCCGCAACGCACTCACCTGATGTTTTCTTTAATGCTTTTGATTCTCTCGCTCCTTGTCGCACATTCGTGCAGCGCACTCTCGTGCTTCTGGTTCCACTTATCCACGTTCTCCTCCTCCTTCCTCACCTCCTCTTCCGCGTCCCGCACTTTAGCCCAAATTAACTCAACCTGTGACAATTTAATCTTGTCGCGAATCCCCACAATCGAGCGATGATTGTCGATTTTTTTCTTCAAACTGCGCAGTTCGTCTTGTAGGAGCCGACAATTCGTCTGCTTTTCTTCGAAGAGACGAACCGACTCGCGTCTATTGAGGTGGATGGTTTTGTATTCGTCCGAGAGGGTCTCCAGTTTGGTGGCCTTCATGAAGAGGGTGAACTTGCGCTTGGGGTCGCTGCTACTAAGAAAATTTCTTGAGGTGTCCTGGTTTAGAATGCACACAGGGTTGTCCACTTGGATGTTCAAACTTGTGGTGATGTTGTGGATTTCTTTGACGCTCGTGCTGATAATTTCGCCATTTTCGTTTTTTATTTTATAGCTGCCGGACCCCGACGACGTAAAATTCCGAAGTATGGTGATTTTGTCCCCGTACTTGCTCTGTCGGTACCCCATGGGGCCCCCATTGTAAATTTGGATTTCTACGCTCCCTGAGGTTTTTCCCGCTTTGATGAAGCCCTTGACACTTGTTCCCCGGTTAGTCAGACTTGCTTTGCCCCCAAGCCCCACGATCAAAGCGGTGAGAATGGCGCTCTTTCCGCTGCCGTTGCGCCCAATAACGATGTTAATGGTGTTTAAGTCGACGTCGAGCATTGAGTGACACATGAAATTCTTGAGGATCATCCGACTGATCGTGCCTGCACGTCTCTAAACACAAATTAAACAGTGACCATTATTAACAACGTTGTATTTTATTGGTTTACCTGGGTGTCATCACTGGTGCGTTTTTTCTTCGAGTTGAAAGCGACGCCGTTTGTCTGGGAGAGTTGAGACAGGGAAATCCCCTTCCTCTTTCGTGGCATCTTGAATGCAATAAATTATAACTCATGGGTACTTTCCCGACACGGCGGACGTAACGTCTTATCGTGATAAGACTGATAAATTATCTTGCAAGTTTGGACAAGTACAAGTTTGAGGTTAGGTTTTTGAATGGGGCTCGAAACTGTTGTCACTCGATTATTCAGCGAGGACTGGCGAGATAAGTGTGTGATATCAACGAATTGTGTGAAAAATTGGGTAATCAGTGCGAATTTGCGTGTAATCGCGGTTTAATTGGAAAAATGGAGGTTCTACTTACCACCACCGAATTTTCGTCCATTGTGGGGTTTTGCGACGTTTAAGACGCAACGGTGTTTTCGGAATGAGTTAAACACAGTTGCGACTTTTTAGAAAACACACTTTTACGGGTAATCACATTTAACAAACAAAAACATTACACTAATTACTAAACAACGAGACGCGGGAACCGAAGTCGTTAAATTCGCGAGTTTGAATGTGCGATGTGCGCATGCGTGGACGTCATGGAAGTCACAGAACACTCACTGGATGGAAGTGGCTAATGTACCACATTTGTAAAATAAAGAACCTAGAAGTGGCACAGAGCAACCAGGGTTCATGTGGAAAGAACAATTCAGAGATTAAAAACTGTGTTAAAAACTATTAAAATATTGTGTGATAAAATTGAATGGTTCCTAATTCCTCACGCTAATGCAATTATGCATGTGATTGCAGCTATTATATTGTGAATTTGTCTAGCCATATTTTAGTTGATGATAAATTTGGTGAATAGAATTAGCCAAATACACTGACGTCATCCAAGGCCATCAAGATGGCAGCGTTTGACAACTAGCCTGTTTTCTCATAAGAGTCAATGCTAATATTTTCGGAATTTATTTAAATTTGAGAGCGTGTCATCTGTGTTTTTATAGTTTGATAAGTTTGTTACAGTTTCTAGACTGTGTAGATATCTGTAAAACGCACCATAACGTTTGAGTATGCTTAAAAAATAATGTTTTCCAATGTGATGTACAGGTTAACTTCGCTGCATCTTATATTATTTGTTTTGCAAATTAATTCTTTGTTAATGTACATCAATGTTTTTTAAATACACTAGCATCTTAATGTTATAATATTTTGTATTTTAGGAGAAAATGCCTAAATTTTGTGCTGTTGTAGGTTGCGCGAATCGAAGCACCAGAAATGCGGACAAATGTTATTTTCCTTTCCCAGCAATTACCAACAATAAAGGTAAATATATACAGGATGGGGAAAAAAGGCGGAAGCTTTGATTAAAAGCCTTGAAACGAGTGGATTTAACGAAGCCAAAGTAAAGTATTCCTATGTTTGTTCAGATCATTTTATTTTGGTACAGTAACTACCTATTAGATTTACAGTTTTTAATAAATTACTACATTGGTGCTCTTTTAGGTAAACCTGCAGATTTGTCGGATGTGGACCATCCTGATTATGTTCCATCACAAAATTTAGGATATCAAAATAAATCCCCTCGTAATACTTGTAATGTTGAAAGACAAAAATAGAGAAAACTGAATAAATGCCTCTAGACTTTTGAATGCACATATTTCATTGTGGGTTATTTTACTTATTCCAAAAATAAAAAAGTTTAGAATGGTATTCATTGTTATGGTAGGGACATCGTCTAAACACAAATTAAAATCACTTGCACTCATTATAGATATAAGGATCTACGCCGTTTAAATTGTTTAACTTTTGTACATATCTGCTTTTCTCTTTGACGGAAAGACATCGTGCATAATCACTTAAATTTTCCATACTTTAAAAACAAATTACACACCTTCACTTAAACCCGTCACATTAACCTCAAACGAAAATATTAATTTCCGATTTACCGCTTAAAACACACGAATGTATTTTGGGTGACGAGGAATTCAGACCAAAACAGCGTTCTGTATTTTTATTTTTATTATGTATTTTTAAACTCAAATCGCCAAAAAAGCACCCTGATACACAGAAAAGATATGAAAGAAGCTATTCACGTGTTTATTTTCTAGATAAATACCCACACTTTTAAATAAAATACGAAAATGTTAACATTGTCACTTATGGAGTTTCACGGCGCTTGTCAAACGCTGAGTTCCCGCCACAGCGTGACGTCAAGTGTTATTGGCTAATACGAAATAATAATGAATTCGTGTAAATGTTTATTTTTACAGTATATATAAATCATGTTGCTTGTATTGTGTTGACACAGGTTCAATCATTTTTTTTGTACCCTTTATATTAAATGGCACATCAATTTTTAAATAATTTTTTGAAAATGGCGAGTTAACAATTAAATGCAACTGAAAAAAAAATATTTGAAAACTATTGCAGCAGAACTTTCCTCGCACCTAAAGTACAGTGAAACGTATCCAGCATTTTTGAGTTGAGTTTTTACTTTATAGAATTTTGTGATGACGTCATCAAGTGAGTCGTTCCTGATTTATTAATGGATAAAATAAATTGACACATTCATTAATTTTTTTGAGCCACCTGTATAAGCAAATCTAAAAAATATGAATGCAGTGATAAATCACAAGTAAAAACTCATTATGTTTGCACATAATTTCGGGTAGATTTAGGAATTTACCTCGTTTCTATGAAAATTTGAAACTTAACACCTTTACATTTCACAAGTTTTTACAAGATTAAAAAATCAGTTTTATCTTAACAAGTACTAGGAACACCCACCCGCCCCCTATTTTCTCAGAGGATATGCGATTTGCCAAAACAAGGCTTATGTTAGAAAGTACTAGCCCTTTATTTCCTCAGAGGACAGTACTTGCTAGTACTTGCTAAGATAAGTCTTATTTTGGCAAATTACATATCCTCTGAGAAAAGAGCGGTCGGGTGGGCGGGTCTAGTACTTGCTCAGATAAATCTGATTTTGGCAGACGTCATTCACCCTGAGAAAAGAGCGGGCGGGTGGGCGGGGCTAGACTTGCTCAGATAAGACTGGTTTTGGCAGACATCATACACCCTGAGAAAAGAGCGGGCGGGTGGGCGGGGCTAGTACTTGCTGAGATGACGACTGATTTTGGTAGACGCCATACACTCTGAGACAATAGGGGCAGGTGGGCGGGGCTAGTACTTGCTCAGATATGACTGATTTTGGCAAACGCCATTCACTCTGAGAAAATAGCGTTCGGGTGCGTTCCGTCTGACTGTCTGTCTGTCTGTCTGTATCCATTTTTTTAATCTCCGAAACTGCTGGACCGATTGTTGTCAAATTTTGTACATAAAGTCTTTGCCATTTCTATTGAAACATCACTTGTTGATCGTGAATTTGCAACGTTCATATTCAGACAATTTTCCAACTAAAAGCCGTTGTCAATCAACCGAAAACTGTTAGCAATTGCTAAATTTTAGGCAAAATCAACAGGTGGTGTTTCAATAGAAATGGCAAAGACTATATGTTAGAAATATCATGTAAATGGTTAAATACTAACCAACGTTTGGCTTATTATCCCCACTAAGAATAAGATACTCTTGTACTTGTGTCTTTCACCCTCGACATCCAGAATTTTTAGAAAAAATTAAAAACTGAATAAGAATATTTTACAATATAACTTTGAAACTGCAAAACTGATTGCTCGGAGATCTTGTAAATATTTTAAAGTTGTCGTAATCATGGTAAATCGTTAAGCAAAATTTATCTTATCTTAGCAAGTACTAACCCCGCCCACCCGCCCGCCCTTTTCTCAGAGTGTATGACATCTGCCAAAATCAGTCTTATCTGAGCAAGTACTAACCCCGCCCACCCCCCTTTATTTCCGCAGACGGCAGTACTTGTTAGTACTTGCTAAGATAAATCTTATTTTGGCAAATTACATATCCTCTGAGAAAATAGGGGCGGGTGGGCGGGGCTACTACTTGCTTAGATAAGACTGATTTTGGCAGACGTCATACACCCTCAGAAAATAGCGGGCGGGTGGGCGGGGTTAGTACTTGCTCAGATAAGACTGATTTTGGCAGACGTCATACACTCTGGGATAATAAAATGTCTGTCTGTATCCATTTTTTTAAACACGTAATCTCCGAAACTGCTGGACCGATTGTTGTCAAATTTTATACATATGTTAGAAATATCATGTAGGTGGTTAAATACTAACCAAAATTTGGCTAGTTATCGCCACCAACAATTTGGTGACGTCATCTCCAAAATTTAGAATTAAAAGTTTTTAAATTTTATAAAATAAAAAACTCTTGTAAACCGTTTGCTCGGAAATCCTGTAAATATATTAAAGTTATCCTAATCATGGTAAATCATTAAGCAACATTTATTCTTTACCCCCCTCCCAAAAAACTGATGATGTCATCTCAAAATTTTGCCGAACAAATCCTATCCAACATGTGCCAAAATAAGTTTTACCTTAGCAACTACTAGCCCCATGCACCTGTTTTTTTTTTCTCACAGAGCATAGCATTGGCCAAAATCAGTTTTATCTTAGCAAGTACTAGCCCCGCCCACCCGCCCCTATTTTCAGGAGATATGGCGTTTGCCAAAATCAGTCTTATCTGACCAAATACTAGCCCCGCCCACCTGCCCCTATTTTCTCAGAATGTATGACGTCTGCCAAAATTAGTCTTATCTGAGCAAGTACTAGCCCCACCCACCCGCCCCCTCTTTTCTCAGAGTGTATGACGTCTGCCAAAATCAGTCTTTTCTGAGCAAGTACTACGCCCGCCCACCCGCCCCTAGTTTCTCAGAGGATTTGTCATTTGTCAAAATAAGACTTATCTTAGCAAATATCTATGAGGAAATAAAGCGCGGAATTTTTCAGATTCTTTCGAACTTTTTCAGATTCCTTTGAACTTTTCAGATTCTTTCAGAACGAAAAGGATGAAAAGGACCAAAGAGGAAGAAAACGTACGAAAAAGGACAAAAGGACGAAGAAGGACATAAAGGACGAAAGAGGACGAAAAGGACTAATAAGGACGAAAAAGATGAAAAGGACCAGAAAGAACGAAAAACGATGAAAAGGACGACTAAGGACGAAAAAGGACCAAAAAAAACGAAAAAGACGAAAAATGTCGAAAATGGACGAAAAGAACGACAAGGATGAAAAAGGACGAAAACGACGAAAAAGACTAAAAGGACGAAAAAGGACGAAAAAGACGAAAAAGGACAAAAAGGACGAAAAAGGACAAAAAAGGACGACAAAGACCCCCATCACAAATCCTCAAGATTCTTTAAAATGTCTTAGTTCTGTTCAGATTGTTTCAGATCCTTACAAATCCTTTCAGATTCCTGCAGACTCTTTCAGATTTTTCTAGATTCTTTTAGATTTTGCTAGATTCTTGGAGATTTTCTCATTTTTCCTGGAGGAATCTGAGGGAATCTCGAAAAATCTAGAAGAATCTTGAAGAATCTGAACGATTTTGCAGGACTTTGAAGCAATGTGGGAAAATTTGAAAGCAAATATTATTATTATTATTAAAATCCAGGGAGTCCTAGAGAACCTGAGGGAATCTAACAGAATTTGAGAGATTCGTAAAGAAACTGAAGGAATTTGAAGCAGTTTGAAAGAATCTGAGGGAACCTGTGAGAAACTGAGAGAATTTTGAAGTATTTCGAAAAATCCAATAGAATCTAAAAAAAAACTGAAGGAATCTGGAAGAATTTGGAAGAATCTGAAAGGATCTGAATAGAACTGAAAAATTTGAAAGAATCTTGAGGATTCCTGATAGTCATTGATAGAATCTTAAAAAATTTGATTCGAAACAAACCGGAAGCATCGAAAAGCATCCGGAATAATCAGCAAGATTTAAAAAAAAAATCGAAAAAATCTGAAAGAGAAAATCAGAAAGAAAATGAAAGAATCTGAAGGAATTTGAGGGAATCTGAGAGGAATTGCGAGTTTGGAAAGAATCCCAGGAAATCTGGACGAATCTAAGTAAATCTGGCAGAATTTGCGAGAACTTAGAAAAATGTAGAAAAAACTGGAAGAATCTGGAACAGTCTGCCAATCCAAAGCAATCTTGAAAAAGTCTGAGGAAATCTGGGGGAATCTTCAGGGATACTGAGAGAATTTGAAAGAATATAGAAAAATCGGTAACAAACTGTATTTTTTCTAGAAACTATTAATTTTTCAACATATTGATACTAAAATTTATGGAAAACTTGATATTGATATTTTACCGTTGAGACGTTATAAACGAATTAAAATGAATGATAAGCAGAAATTAAGGCAAATTTTTTCCGAAATTCAACAAATTAAAATTAATCAAATACGAATTAGATTTTCTGACATAGAAAAATTACGCATTTTTTAATGTTTCTAAAATTTCATTTCGTCCGAAAAATTTTCCATCCCAGCTAAAAACGCAAGCACGACAATATCATTAGTGACAATGAAATTCGCGAGTTTTTGTCCATGGTACAAGACGGTGGGACTATTTTTGATCTTTATTTAATAGTAAGGATATTTTGAAGCAAAATTTATTCTTGACCCCCTCCCAAAAACTGATGACGTCAACTCGAAATTTTGCCGAACAAATTCTGTCCAAAATGGGCCAAAATAAGTTTTATCTTAGCAACTTTTGGCTCCACACACCTGCTCTCTATTTTCTCAGAGGGCATGGCATTTGCCAAAATCAGTCTTATCCTAGCAAGTACTAGCCCCGTGCACCTGTTTTTTTTCTCACATTGGTCAAAATCAGTCTTATCTTAGCAAGTACTAGCCCCGCCCACCCGCCCGCTATTTTCTCAGGGATATAGCGTTTGCCAAAATCAGTCTTATCTGAGCAAGTACTACGCCCGCCCACCCGCCCCTATTTTCTCAGAGGATATATCATTTGCCAAAATAAGACTTATCTTAGCAAGTATCTATGAGAAAATAAAGCGCGGAATTTTTCGCATTCTTTCGAACTTCTGCAGATTCCTTCGAACTTTTCAGATTCTTTCAGAACGAAAAGGACCAAAAAGGAAGAAAACGTACGAAAAAAGACAGAAGGACTATAAAGGACGAAACAGGACGAAAAGGACGAAAAAGCACGAAAAGGACGGAAAAGGATGAAAAAAAAAAAAGAAACAGACGAAGAAGGACGAAATGGACGAAGAAGAAGGAAAGCGGACGAAAAGGACGAAAAATCACGAAAAAACGAAGAAGGACAAAAAAAGACGACAAGGGCGAAAAGGGACGAAAAGGACGAAAAAGGACGAAGAAGGACGAAAAAGATGAAAAAGGTCGAAAAGGACGAGAAGGACTAAGAAGGACGAAAAATGACGAAAAGGAGGAAAAAGGGCGAAAAGGACTAGAAAGGACGAAAGAGGATGAAAAGGACGAAAAAGGACGAAAATGGACGAAAAAAAAAAACGAAAAGGACGAAAAATGTCGACAATGGACGAAAAGGATGAAAAAGGACGAAAACGACGAAAAAGACCAAAAGGACGAAAAGGAGGAAAAGGACGAAAAAGGACGAAAAGACCAAAAAGCACGAAAAGGACGAAAAAAGACGAAAAAGGACGAAAAGGACGAAAAAGGACGGAAAAGTATGAAAAAAAAATAAACAGACGAAGAAGGACGAAGAACGAAAGAGGACGAAAAGGACGAAAAAGGACGCGAAGGACTAAGAAGGACGAAAAATGACGAAAAGGAGGAAAAAGGGCGAAAAGGACTAGAAAGGACGAAAAAGATGAAAAGGACGAAAATGGACGAAAAAAAAAACGAAAAAGACGAAAAATGTCGAAAATGGACGAAAAGGACGAAAAGGATAAAAAAGGACGAAAACGACGAAAAAGACCAAAAGGACGAATAAGGACGAAAGGAGGAAAAGGACGAAAAAGGACGAAAGGACGAAAAAGAACGAAAAAGGACGAAAAGGACTAGAAAG